>OENT01000341.1:5022-131709 GCA_900239685.1 Rotaria macrura
GTTACTCTTTTGTATTTTTCTATTTTTTTCTCACACTAAACAGTGATTTTCAGTCCACTTTTATATGGTTGGTCGACAGATATTGGGATGAATAGTTTCTAAAGTTGTGTTTATCCAGTGCTGTATTCAATGAAGATAATAAATGAATGAAGGCGTTTCGTGTTACATACCATATGAACGGATATCTGCAACCAACTTATCATACCCTTCACATATACCCATACGCCGAAGAAGTAAACACGATAACTCAGCGTACACTAAAAGGTGTATTCAGTAATTTTTGTTTGTCTTCCTTGAAAATGAAATGTGTCAAAATAAAATAAATGCATTGGGAAAGCTTTTAGAGTGTTTTGACATTCATAATATTACTGTGATTAATAGTAAACCTAATGTCAGAGAAAAAAATGAGCATATTACATAGTCCTTTTGCGTGAGTCACAAAGATCTGCCTTGAGAACACATAATGATAGATTACTATTCTGTTTCAGTAAGATTCGAAAACAGAATGGGTGTGTGCTGAATGGGAATAAAAGAGAATATGTTCAAATGTGCAATCAAATTCTCTTGATAGCAGTTTGAGGATATTTCAGACTCACTAAGAAAAGGAATAGATGGGGGATCATCTACTTCAAAATTCTTGTTCTCTCATTACAGTTGCCAATAAATAACAGATGTATACCGTAATCGTCGCTTTTTTCGTCAAAGAAAAATTTCTAAGAGGATTGAATTACTACTACATGGATGGAGCATCAGTATCCATGAAATATTTTGAGACAAATCCGCGACGACCTGAAGGTAATAGTAAGAAACAGGATGCATTTCATAATGATGGAAACTCATGATTTTTTCATCCATGTGCTATCTTTTCCGAGTCGTCTTTCAGGAATTTTCGCCTGAGATCTCTCTCGCTGCAATTTGTCAAAAAGCTGATAGGTTAAGCATTCATTGGATATGACGAATTCCGTGTTTCTGTGATTTTTTTGCTTGGATCTTGGCTTCACGCTCAAAAATTACCGTTGATAACGAAAAACAGTTCAGTTGACGCATCCATCTGTTGTTTATCTTTCTTCACCCACTTTACGGCATATCGATTTCAATCAACAACAGATTCTGAACCTGAACTTTTGGTCATGAAATTTTCTGAACGTGAAAATAATAATTGACCATTGGAAGAACGTGCAGGTATGGTCACTATTCCATCCACTTACAATCAAAGATGAATGTGTAACGATTGAATACAAGTGAAGACTGTAGTTCAGTTTTGTCTTTGGGAAGAATGACATGTATGACACTGTTTTATTTCATGTTAATGGAAATCGGTTATAAATTGGACCCATAAATCGAAAGATCAAAAATTGAAATTTTTCTTCAATGTATACATGAAATATTGATCGAGAGAAATGTTCAAAAATTCTACTTGAATATTTATCGTGCATACTTACAACACCAATCCATTGTATTCCTCTTTACTGATTATCTACTGAAGTATTTCATTGCGCTTTCCTTGTTATTTAGCGTTCTTGACCGTATTATATTAATGGTGCTCATTCTATCATCGTGCCTAGCAATAAGAGTTGCTTCGGATGAGACTGCATTGTAGAACCGGCATTGTTTTCTTTACTACTTGAATGAATCCCACGAGAAAGTTTTTTTTGAATCGCTCACTGATGTGCACACTAAGATAAGATGTGTCTCTTATGTCATGAGTTACGACACAATGCACGACACATTCTCAGAGCATGATTAGAACCTATCATGCGGCATATTTTTCTGTAACAGCACATAATGACTTTTTTCAATTTATTTTCGCTTAACTATTCCTACTCTGAATAACTCAAGTAAGGCAGATCTTGGGATCTGACTGGCATTAAGTTGATCTGATCTCCGTCAGACAAATTCAGGGTGGTTCTTTCTGAACCAATGATCATGAGAGGCATGTTATCGAGTAATCAATAGGCGAAAAATAATTTTCAAAGAAAGATTTTGAAAATGTATATTTTTCATGTTCAATGATGTTGTTTATATATAGATGTGTATGCAAAACAAAACAGTGAACAGTTAGCCAGCAGGCAATAAGCGACACATTTAGATTACAACAGACTTTAGCCACTACACATTTTCTTGTTGAAGATCACGACACGAAAGCTAACGACACAGAAACGTGACGCATTTTATTTTAGTGTGTGAAACAGAAATAACTTCAATTAAAGCATGTTTCGATATAGCATATAACTCAAATGAAAGATGTTTCCTTCCTTTCTGAAAATTGTATAATCAATGTTCGAAATATATATGTCATGAGATATGATTTAACACCGAATATCCGTTGCTGTGTATAAGCAAACATTTGAAGGGCCTGATGAAATTTTGGCTGGTGCACAACCATTGTTGCAACCTCTGTAAGTCTCACAGATAGCATTGACGTTTGTAGAGCACGTGTTCGAGATCCTGACGGTATCTGTTCAAGATAAATTCAAAGCATAAGCAAACGATCCCCAAATATCTTACCATTGTAGTTTCCATTTCCACCGGCGAGAACTTTTCCATTCCTGGCAACGACACCGTTCAACTGTAGGTGACGTGGATATTGAGTCCCACAATTTCCACATGATCTCCAAAGTTTACCAAAATCTTGAACCTATTCATTCGATAAAGACAAATCGTCAGTAGATAGAGTCTACTCACGTAGAAGTCGCTGACGATGACAGTGCCTCCACCATTATGCTGGATGCTAATTAGATTGATAATAAATAAAATCAATTTTCAAAGAGATCTTACACTTTGTCTTCTGCACCCTTGGCACCGCCACCAGTGACTCTTGTAGTTCCGGAAACTTGTCTGATGGTGAGTGCATCTGATGTGACACGAAAAAAAATTCCAGTTCTATAGTTTATTCATTAGCGAAACTCTTTTTTTGAGATGATTCATGAATTGATGATGTGTTGGCACGTGTTTTTTCGACTCTGACTCATATTATAAATTCAAAACAGTATAAACTAATCTCAATCTACTTGATGATTTCAGTTTTTGAAACACGGGCGAATACTGCTTGAAAAATGTGTAAACAGTAGTTTTTCAGAAGTTTATATGATTGGATTAATACTTTGATGCATTTTATGAGCATGCTTCTCTATAATCGATAGTTAATTGTAGCGACAAAAAACTAGGCATACAGAAATCAATATTTAGATCAACAGAAAGTTTTGGTCTCAGGTCTGAAAAATATGATATTTTCAAACTTTTGAATGGAAGATAACGTATTGTTCCATGAAGTCGTTATAGAAATCATCTTCTACCATAACGATGTCAATAGTAGGTTTTTGCCAAAACTAATGGTTTCAATAAAAAAAGTGAACACTATATCATGACATGTACATTCTGAAACAGAACTCTAGACTAACTTAATGCAGAGCATGACTATTTAACATAATTTATTCGATTCTGTGTTGGGAAAAACAAATATGAGTAAAAGTGCTTTTGTTTTGCATTCATTTTTTGAACATCGTTAGATTTTAAGTACAAAGAGAAGTTTTGATGAACGCAAATTGAAGTGGGCGTGAGGTGTGGATTTGAGGGTACATGAATGTTGATATAACTATTGCTTTAGGGTACAGCAATACTCACGCCTGTTGTTCTTCAGGATGTGATTTTTGCATGTAAGTAGATTTTGGATATTGTCATGGTTTCTATTCCAGAAAGTTGCATCCACATCGAGATGAGAGAAATACATTAGGGACTCTAATCAACCAATCGACAGTGCTTTTTAGATGTTTGATATTTAGAAAAGATCGTCTTCTGTCATCAAAATATTCGCCGAAAGTCTTCCTTGGTAAACGCTGCTTCTCATTATGTGAATGGAATTTGGAAGCGTTTAAAACGAAATTACAAATTAGTTAGAAATTTCAAGATAACAGTATGATAGCGCCATAGACAACACGGCTACATTCGTGCACGTGCATAATATCTGTTGCATATTTGAGTGAATAAACAGAATTTTAATATGTAGACTAGGGGAAAGCAGCAGAAAATTCGTTTATAGTCTCTCGAATTCTTGTTACATCCGTTCAAATATAATCAAGTGACTTGACGTGGTAGAAAGACTTCTGGGCAGTATTCCCAATGGTAGAACTACCAAGCAGAAGTCAAACGCACACGACACCAACCCATGCAAAATATTGTGTTAAAAGTCTGATTTTAATCGAGTTTTTTAAACTAAAAAGATGATTAAAATGACACTTTTAACCTGATTTATAATAATAATAATGACCAAAATCGATTTTTAATGGTGTTTTGATCTAATTTATCGGAATCATTGGTTACAAAAGAAAGTATGAATCGGTATCTTATTTGGAAGTGTATCAATGGTAGGATTGTTAGTACTGCACTTACTGTTTGGTCGGCATGACGAATCAGAGAAAATAACCAAAACCTGGAGTTTCTAAGTTGAAATTCGAGAATTCCCCTCACTTCTTTTTATTCGTAGTAATGTAAAACGATTAAGTTTCTCTGATATCGTTTCTTGCATACGTAACAGTAGCACTATCCCAGGTCGATCAAAACGAATCACCGTAACAGTATCGTAAACGGTCGTTTTTACATCGTATTCCACGGTTAAACGACCGTTTTAAGCCGTATTATGGCGTTTTAACAATGTCAGTATTACGGACGTACTCAGCCACCGTATATGCGCCGTAAAACCCTCGTAAAGACAGCATAATACTATCATATTCTATAGAACATACGGCCGCAACACTAACCCTATTAAAACGGGATAATACGATGCCGTAACGGACCGTATTCTCATCGTATACGATCGTTTACGGATCGTTCTGTTCGAGCTGGGATAGGCTCAACGGGAAAAATCGGTCCGATGATTATGTTTTTTCGAGTAGTTCATAGTATTTTAATCATTCTGAAATGGTTGCCACCATCACAATAGGGAGGTGATGGGCTGGGTACTCTTACAAGCCCAGTAAAACGTCAACAGCGAATTCGTGTAATTGGTTCTTTCGTTACGAAATAACTATCGGCGAAAAATCAAGACTTCTGATAAAACTTGTGCGTAAAGGTTTTCGATACCGAGGAATCTGAATCTATAATTAGTTTCCATACACGCTTGAGTTTGACTTTTTCGCTAGGAGAGGTTCTTTTTAAAGTAAAATAATGATTGTTTTGCTTGACTAGAGGCTTGCAGAGTCAACGATGTTACATTTTTGATTGATGCCAAGATATTTTATTAAACTGATTACTTATTCGGATTCCTCTATGTCGAACGCTTACGGCTAAGCTTTATAAAAAGAAATGCTTATTTTCCTAATATACCCTAGTTTTCACGAATAAAATCAAAATTATATGGTATTCACCTCATACCAACCATTTGATATCTTTATTTTAAATGAATTAGCTGTCAAGTTGAAAAAGTATCATAACGTTTTATTCAATACTCATTTAGTTTCGTAATCTATTGAAGTCTTGAGAAGTCTCATGAATTCTCATAAGGAATAACGAAATTCTACGATGTTCAATAAAATCGTATGAAGTCTCTATGTTTTAAATCAGTTGAAATGCCCTGCTTTCCCGTTACGGAAAGCGGAATGAAACTTACCTTCACAAACGTCTTCCCACCAAACATTGATGATGTTGCAAGAACCTTGACAGTGAACGCCTACAGAATCGATCAAAACATCAAGGTTAAACTGGAAGTCAGTGCTTGAAGCGAAAACATTACCCTCTGCTTGATCAGGACCAATGATGACATTCTTCAATGTTGCACCATTTTCTAAGATGAAAACAGCATCTGCCTTGCCACCCTCTACCTGATTTTTGCAAGCACCACCTTTAGAAGAAATCGATATAGGCGCACATTCAAAAACTAAATCTTGTCGGAACTTACTTCCCCGGTCAAATCGTCGCATCGCACCATCAAATATTTCGTTGCGAGCCAGAACACGCGCCGCCGAATACGTAACGTTGCCAGTTGCCCTAGGAAATGTTGTTACTGCCGCAGTAGAAATTACATCGATGAGAAGAAAAACTAGGAAAATGGTACGTTTGCCAAAGTTTTTCATGTTGACCTATAGTTTAGTGCCGCTTATTAATGTGCTGTAATTCAAATTTAGTGTCTCAACTCTATACAAAATGGTAACTTAAATATATTGAGAAATAAGCAAGAGTATTATATAAGCCCGAAACAAGATACGATCGAATTATAGTGGAATTACAATATCAATTTTGTTTTTCCTTTAGCGCGAAGTACTCTACAGGAAGAATGCGAATGCCTTAATACGTGAAAAAGAATACGCTTAATCCCTAAGAGCCCTATTTTGAATTGAAAAAAAGTTATATTGGGAACGTAGCCGTTATCAGTGACTCTGGTTGGTAATAAAAGAAACTATAGTTATCTATGTCTATGGATGAATCGCCTGATCGTTGGACGATTTGAGTTTAAGAATGCATGGAACTCTTGTAGAAAAAAAACTATTTTTTCCATCAGCAATCATGCAAAATCGGCTATAAATGTTATTTTTGGATTAAATTTAAGAATAAAATCAATTCTAATTCATTTCAACGATATTCATCCGTTTTTTTATCAATAGAAGTAAGATAGATATAATACTAAAATTTATATAGATTTTTAATCATTCAGTTTACTGAAAATCGATTAATAGTGGTGAGGTAAGGGAATTCCCGTATATTGCTGAGACAGTGCCAGATATTTCAGGCTCATTTATGAGAGTTAAGTCCCCTGGAAGAATTAGATGATGCGACATTAAATACGAATGTTACGGGTTCGTTCTTCTTTTCTTCTAGGTGTATAGATATATAAGTTTTTATGTGCTGATCGATATGCGGGAACTTTCATTTATGTATACATTTTTCGACGAAAAAGATAACAAATATGCATATTCATACATGAAGAACAAAAAGAAAAGATACTAATAGATATCAAAGAAGATGAAAGAGCGTAGAGGATAACTCTAAGGAACGGTTAGACATCTCAGCAACAACGAAGAAAATACCTGTATTTGAGCTTTGAGCATTGTTAGCTGACTACTGCAGTCTTATTCTGATTCAACAAGTATCGATAAATTTGTTGTTTTTTAGAGAGAAATATCCACGCTAGCAATTTACAATTTTAAAGATTACACTAGACGATGATGTAGGTCTGTAAGCTACACCTACATCAACATCCATACACACACCTCCAGTATGTATCGTAGGAGAATCATCTATTGTTGTTGTTGAGCCTGGTATTGGTCATGTTCTAAAATCGATTGAATAAAAGTATATATATATATATATAAGAACAGTCATGCACTTATCATCTGTTAGATGTTTTAGAAAAAGATTTAACCAATGATGACTTACACCGTCATATAGAAGTTGTTTTACTCCTTCATTATTTCATTTTTTTTCTTTGAAAACGTTTTCAAGTTCTTCAACCGATGAATTTAATCCTGCAATATCAGTCTAATTAGACATGATCAATGAAGTAAAAGAAAAGTTTTTAAAAAGCAAGACGTGATTAGTCATGTAATAGTAGTTAGTTAATATTCAAATATTCATCCACCAATGCCATCGAACTAAATGTAGTGGGAAAAGCTTGTATATCTTTTAAAGTGTACAGGGTATCAAATTGATGTAAAATTTAATCTTATAGTTATTAAATTATATTTCCGAGAAAAAAATGGATGGACATTGAACTATTTGCCTTGGTTCGACTTTGAATTCTATCCCGATCTTGGTGCATAATGTAGAAAAAAAATAGAAAGAGGAAAACATAATTTCAACGAGCTGAGAGAAAAAAATTGAATATGATAATGGGTATTCTTTTGACGGATGGTAAATACTGTTTTATTAATTAAAAACCAAAATTCTTATAGTATAAGATAGTGTTTTTTTTTTATCTCAATCATCAATGATAAACCTGAGCGTAGTTCATTTCCGTTGATTTTTTTTCTTGGCAAATCTATCGCGTATAGTATTGAATTTCGTTTGAAAAGCTATTTTCTTTTTTGGTTGTTTTGAAGCCGATGAATCAGCATCAAGTTGTATTGAAATACGTTCGAAAGGAACATGTTCGCTTTCAATCAACTGTATCAAGCTGCAAATATTAGGGTGTTTTCTTGATTTATTGTAGAATAAAATGCATCGTTCGGCAAAAGGCCAATACAAACAAAAATATTTGAATTTTATAAGAACATCTTTTGTACCATTCGATGATTCTCTTATATTTTTCTTTTTCATTTCGTTCATCACATTTTCGAAATTTTCCTTCTATATAATTTTTCTTTCGACGTTCTCCACTAACCTCGTTTTCTAATAAAAGAAAGACTAATAGTCTGTTTTGCCTATATAAACGGCATCAATGAATAGTAGCATCTAATAAATGTTTCACTTGAGATTAAACTTAAAATTGAATGTTCGAGATAAGCAAAAGTATTCCAGAGGACAATACAAAAATTATCTAAAATAAATAAAAAGGGAAATGGGATAAAGTCAACGAATGAACGAATTAAATTCAACAGAGGGACATAAAGAAACAAAGACCATCATACATTTAGTGAGTGATCGTAATATCACAAACAAGAGGGATAAATGAAAGTCACAATCAGTCAATATAAACAGAAATCGACGGCAAAAATTCTGTTATCTAGAAAATAAAACATGTTCATTTTAATATCTCATCAAATATATAAAACAAATGTATGACATTACATAAACAACAAATATATACAGGATTATTCCTTAATACTATATAAGTCAGAAAATACTTTGAAAGAAGAACAATCCCATTGATACAGATATTTATTCATAGAAAAAAAAATGAGTTTTCGATCAAATAGAAAGTATTAGTTTCGTAGACACAGTGTTTTGCTTACTCTCTACTTTTTTTTAGTAGTGTGTTAAACAGCATGTCACTTGAATTTAGTGAGCGTTTTATACGTTTTTTTTCTGCTTATTAAACTTGCTAGTCGTAATTTATACTTTAATACATTTGTTTTTGTTATATCATGCATTTTCCAGAGAGTGATAATAGTTGTCGTTGATTGTTAATGATGAATTAAAACGTTTTTTCTTTTCTCGTTCTCATTTAATTAATCTTCTGACAATATGACGCTTATTTTTATTACGAAGCTTAGAACTTCTATATATAACAGTTACTTTGATGAAGAATATTTATGTTTTCGTGTGACAAAAAGACCATAAAATTCTTTTGCTAATTAAAACACTGCTTGATTGAATTCCTTATTATTATTTCAACGAGCACGGGGAGACGCTTTGTTTAAAAGATTCTAGTCTCACCATAGGTATTGAAGGGATCACACGTACAATCAATCGATAAAGTCGGTGTATGTGGATGTAGTATGGAGCGTGATTGCTGAAAACATTAGATATTCACACTCACTCCCACTCCCACAAAAATACGAAGAACACAGTTGTGACTGGACGAAAATAGTTCCAATGATCAGCGTTCTTATCTTCTATAGAAATGACTGAGCCATGTGCTTTTGCAGTAATTCTATGAAATGTGACGAAATCATAATTTTCAACTACTCTTTGGTATATGCAAATAACTGTGAATGCATATCTGAAACTCATAATGAGTGTCTCAGCTATATCAATAAGGAATGCCAAGTAAATTGGGAAGCTGGCAACGAACATATTTCTTAGTATCTTACTCAAAAAATATCTATTTAATAGAAAAAGAAAGTGTTGAAAAACGAAATAGATTTATTTCGAACACATTGATCATCTCATAGTAATAGAAATAAGTCCACAAAAATGCAATATCCAACACTTTTTGAGAGACAATACAAATGTCAAAAAATGATTTTGATCAATGTTTAATTTATTCTAATCCATTTTCCACATAGCATAACTTTGTAAAATAGTAAAAGAACATGATTGATTCAATGTAAAACGAAAATGTTGGATTGAAAAAAAAACCTTCATCGACATCATAATTTTCAGTGTCGACCATCCTTAAAGTTTTTTTAATCATTTGATAAATAAAACAGTCATAAATCTACTGGAAAATCAATGAATTACAAAAAGACTTCATTTCGAATTTATCAGTCAGCACTAAATTATTTTGCTTATCAAATTCTTCCGTAAAAAAATATGATTCAAGATTGTCCTTTGAATAACACGATGATAATAGTCTTGGATTATTTTGTACGATTGTTTCCAGGAACTAAAAAAAAGCCAAAATCCTGGTAGGAAACTTCAAAGAAGTCACAGGAAACTCACCGGTAAAAACCATCTTTGTTTAAAGTCAAATGGAATAAAAACAGATTTCGCCGAAATCCTTCCACACATTATAGAGATTCCTCGTAGACCATTGGACGAAGGGGTCTCTATTTTGGCTGGAACATTTCCATTTGACACAGGTCAATAACTTATTATTGCAATCAGAAACGGGTAAGAAACCATCGACTAATAAATAGAAAATTTTCAGTTGTCATAACAGTTCTGTGGTTCCGTGACATTAGGTGTTTTTCAACTGAAAACGTGGCATTTTTGTAACCTTTCTGTCGGTGGCAGCGGCGAAATTCGATCCATTCCAGAGCACAGAATTATAACACTTCTAGTTGAATGCGCCAGCTTTTGAAGAAATATTCTCTTTGCACTCCAATAAATGTAAACTCGTAAAAAGATCTGCCTATGAGTGTGCGGATAGGGATGGAGGCCGTAATTAAAATAAATATTAATACTCCTACTTCCAAAAAGGCAAAAAAAAATACATCTACATCCTTATGTGTACTCCAATTATCGAGAATAGCTCTAGAAAACATACTCTGTTATTATTTACCCGATCTCAATCAGTTCTCGGATCCATGGCGATTCCTTCGAATTGATCAGCTGAAAGTAGATCGAAGGTAGCAATATTTTATCAGTACGGAACTGATACTCAAAAGGGTGGTGTGGGTGTCGGTATGAGTAGTATACATCCACAACCACACCTCATCAATTGGTATATAAAGTAGCAGGATGAGATATCTCACAGGGGCAGAAAGAAAGAAAAAATGTTGATGTTGCATAGATAGCAGTCTTGGTCAACTTTCACCACATCATTATTGATTTTAGATAGAGTTGTTTGTGGCCGAGATAGACCCAAAAGATCTAGTTTTTATATAAAATATCACTGAACACGCGGTAGTCCCTCTAGGCCAATAAATAAGACATTTTTTTTGCTAGGGAACTAGCTTCGTCTCTTAATGATCGTCGTTCTTTCATTCTTACCAGTAATTTCATCTAAGTACATTAAAAATAGATCACATACGTAGAGGAGCCACAGGTTTTTTTATTTTGCTTTGAGAATTGAAAGTAAAGTAGATCAGCTGTTATTTACAAAGTGAAGTAAAGTGGGTCAACTTTATTTTACCAGGTAAAGTAAAATATAACTGATTTTCTTTCCTTAACTCAATAAAGCAAAGATAAAGTGATGTCCTTAGTTAAACGGGCTATCACTCTGCCAGAAAAAAGATATCTCTCTCAATTCATGAAAAAAGTTATTTTTATCTCATAGATTCGTTCGTCGACGACAAACATATTTATGTATATAAAGTCGGAGCACAACTGTAGGGCCGTACCATTTACACAACTGATTGTATTCATCTACCACTATCTTCACAAGTATTGACGAGTAGCAAAACAAAATGCAAAAGATTAGCCCATTGATTTGTTTGATCGGCTTCTTGGTGTTGATGGCTACCACCAGCATGGCAGGAATCGTAGTGGATCAAGCCACAGTCGATGGCCATAACCATAACTCAATTAGCAAACTTATCGTTTCCTCATCTACCACGAGCTTCTAGTTGTCAGCGCAGTCGACAAATCACATATAAAAGAACTTTGATATAATTGAATAGAGTCCTGAAGATTTCTATTATTCATTTCTAATATATTAATTGATCATACAATCAGTTGGCAATATTACCTCTAAACTGAGCAAGCTATTTGAATACAATATTGTTATCAATTATTCATTCCTCATGTGTCATCAGATCCTGCTATGAATTCGAACACTTTCATTCAAAACGAGTACAGCATGTGCATACACTTTTTATATGATTTATTCATTTCTCTGGTATTCCTCCATTATCAAATCAACCCTAACGATTTCCTCCATAGCGAGCATAATATTCTCATAGATCCTTTGTTTAATTTATTAGCTTATTCTGACGTCATCAATCCAGTAACAAACCTCGAATCTTACTTCCGAAATCTGGAAAATATTTGAAAAAAGTCCTACTATACGCTTTCAATTCTCATGTGTTCACCATGATCTACTCAACTCTACAACTTTCATCCGGAATCAAGTAAATATCGGAATAGAATCTTACTATGAATCATTCGTTCGCCTCCTATTCATCGATCCTGTAATTAATTTCAACTCTTCACTTTCAAATATGTAATATATTTGAAAAAAATCGTGCTATAACTTTTCGTTTCTAGTGCGTTCTTTCATCATTTAATCAGCTTAACATGTTTTCTCTGAAATCAGGGAAATACTTGAATATAAATATACTATGAATCATTCATTGCTCCTGTATTCCCGAACGATGTGATCAGCTCAAAATCTATTCTCCAAAAAAAGCAAAATATTTCAATTCAATCTTATTCAGAATTATTCCTTTCTAATGTGTTCACCAATCAGTTAATCAACCAAAAACGTATGCTACAGTATGAGCGAAATTTTTGAATAGAATCTTCATATGAATTAATCAGTACTCATGTTTTCATCAATGATGTAACAACGTCAAATCTTTTCAACAAAATGAGCAAAATATTTCAATAGAATCTTGATATGAACAATTCATACGCCGTGCGCTCGTCGATCTTGTGATCAACTGCAAATATCTCCTGTGAAATGAGTACAATATTTTAATATAATCTTTATATGAATTATTCATTTCTCGTCTGTTCTGTGGTCATGTCATCAGGCACAACGCTTCGTTTTCAAGAAAGCAAAATATTTGAATACCATCGTTCTATCAATGATTCATTTATTTTGTATTCATCAATCATGTATTCCACTTCAAATCTTTGCTCCAAAAATGAGTATCATAATTAAATAGTAACTTTGTTTAAACTATTCCTGTGTCATATGTTCGTCATTCAGGACATGAACCCAAATTATGACTCAAAAATGAACCAAATATTTGAAAAGAATCGTCATAGGAGCTATTGGTATCTTTTGTGTTCTCTTATTCTCTGATCAACTTCACATCTTTCATCTGAAATGACCAAAACATATGAATAGGATTGTCATATACATTATTCATCTCTCGTCTACTCCTCGATCCTATCGTACACTGTAAACCTTTGTTTCGAAGCGATAAAATATTTCTCCAACATTTTGGTATGAATTATTCATTAATAGATTTTATCTCAGTCATTTGATCGACTCCGAATCTTTTCCGTAACATGAGTCAAACATTTGAATGGGAACATTGTTAAAACTATGAATTTGTCTCGTCTCCATTGATCATCTGCAGCAACTTCACTTGTCCTAGAAAATGCGCAAACTAGTTGAATAGAGTCGTCATACGAATTATTTATGTATTGTATGATGATAGATCGACTATTTTCATTCGATATTCGTCTTTCAAATCAGGAAAAATAGTTGAATAGAATCTTAATATGAATTGTACATCCGGCGTGTGATCATTAATTATATAAAGAAGTTCGCCTCTTGTCTACGAAACGAATAACATATGTGTACATAATTGTACTGTAAATTAATCTGTTGTCGTGTCATCGTAGACTATCTTATCGAATTTAAATCATGACTACGACAAGAAAAATATATGAATAGAACCTTACGACTTAGAATTATTCATTGTTCGTATCTTCGTTTGTCATGTAAGCAACTTCAAATCATTGCTTTTAAATTGACAACATACGTCAGTAGATACTTTATATGAATTGTATCACTCTTAGGTGCTCCTTGAAGATCTAATCAACTACAAATCTTTGTATCGAAATGAGCCCAATATTTGAATCGAGCTTTATTCAGGACTATTCAGTTGTCGTATGTTCGAAGATGATGCAATCCCTTAGAAAATTTGATTCGAATAATCACAAAATATTTCAATCAAATCTTCGTATGAAATATTCATTTATCTTCTATCATGGATGATTTAATCAATCATGGCTCTTTCCTTGAAAATTACCAAAATATTTGAAAAGAATCCTGATATGAATGTTTCGTTTGTCGTGTGTCCACAGCTCATGTATTTATCTCCATATCTATGCTCCGACAAAAGCAATATGTTTGAATTGTAATTTTGTTTAAACTATCCATTCAACCTGTGCTCATCGAAGATGTAAACCAATCAAAATCTTTGCTCGAAATCGGTAAGATATTTGATTTGAATCTTGATATCAATTTTTTCTTTGCCGTGTATTCATAGGACATCTATTAAAATCGAACTCTTTTTTGTAGAATGAGAAAAGTATTTGAATAGAATGTTAATGAAAACAATGCATTTCTCATGTGTTACTCGATCATCTAATCCACTACGAATCATTTCTTGAAAATCAACGACATAGTCCAATAGAATCATTATCCGATTTATTCATTTGTCGTGTTTTTGGTCGATCATCTCATAGTATTGAAATCTTACCTGCGAAGTGAGAAACATATGTGTATATCAGGCTACTGGACCTAGTCACCTGTCATGTGTTTGTCGATCGTACGATCAACTTTATAAAACTTGGCACCAAAATGAGCAAGATACTTGAACAGCATCTTGATAGGAAATATTCGTTTCTTATGTTTCTTTGTCATTTCATCGATGCCAAGTCTTTGCTCGAAAAAGAGCGAAACCTCTGGATAGAATCTTCCTCTAAATTATTCATTTACCCTTTTACATTCCGTAATCTAGTCGACTTTAAATCATTGCTGCCAGAACAAGAAAATGTTTGAATCGACTCTTTGTTCTTACTATTCATTTTCTATCTGCTCGTCGATCACGTAATCAATGGTCAATCTTTATTCAGAAATGAATAATGTATTTGAATGCAATCATGATTTGAATTGTTCATTCATCGTGTACATATCAATTATGTAATCGACTCGAAATTGATCCTAAAAATTCAGTAAAATATTAGACTAGAATCATAGTATGAACTATTCACGCGTCGTATTTTCAGGAATCATTAATTTACCTATAGATCTTCCATGAAAAGTTAGAGCATTATTCGAATGGTATCTTCTTCAGAAATATTTATTATTTCTCTCTTCAACTAGTCTGTTATCAACTTCAAATCTTTCCTCTTCAGTCACGATATTATCTGAATACAATCGTACTATGATTTATTCATTAAAAACATGTTCTCACTGATCTAATCAACTAAAAATCTAAACTCCAAAATCAGCAACATATTTGAACACAATTTTACTTGGAATTATTAATTTTTCCTCTGTTCGATGATATTGTAATCAATAACAAATGTTTTCTCCTAAATAAGTGAAATATTGGAACAGAATCTTCATATGTATCATTCATTTGTCATGATTTCTTGGATGATGTAATCAACTGGAAATAATTTGTGCAAAATGAGCAAAATATTCCACGAGAAATATTTTTCGAATTATTCATTTTTATCGTCTATTCGTAGATCATGTCTAAAATTAGAAACTTTTGACTTCAAAATGAAAAAAATAATCGAATAGAATTTTGATATGAATCGGTCAGTAGCCGTGTGTTCGTGATTAACTTCATCAATTGGAAATCTTTTCTTAAAAATGATGAAAATATCTGCATAGAATTTTGTTCAGAATTATTCATTTATCCTGTATTTGTCATTCACAAAATTAACTTCGAATAGTTGCTTCAAGTCTCACGAAATACTTTTACGGGAGTTTTGTTTGAACTATTCAACATTTTGGTGTTCGTCTATCCTCTAATCAAGTATAAGTTTTGACTTTGAATCACTGAAAATTTGTGAATAGTATCTTAATATGAAATATACATTTCTTTTATAACTATTGATGATGTAATCAACATCAAATATTTCCTTGAAAATAACCGAAGCATTTGAATAGAATCTTTCTACGGATCGAACATTTCTCGTGTGTTCATCGATCATGCAGAGAATTTCAACTCTTTGCTGTGAACGTAGTCAAATATTTGAATCGAATCCTACTATTGATGATTCATTGCTCATGTATTAATCAATCGTCTAACCAACTTTAAATCATCACTTCAAAATTTAGAAAATAATTGATTATAATCTTGGTTTGAATCCTACATTGATCATCTGTTCTTTGATTATCACATCAACTTTGAAGTATTGGTTCGAAATGGCCAACGTTTCGGAACACGAGTCTTGTACGAAATATTATCCTATCATATGTTCGTTGATTTTCTTATGAACCAGAAATACTTTTTCGGAAGTGACCAAAATATTTGACGACAATTATCGTCTGAACTCTTTTATTTCTGTTTGTTGTCTGATCATGTAATTAATTCTAAATCTGTCATTCAAAGTAAGCAAAGTACTTGAATAGAATCTTAATATCAATTATTTATGAATCACATGTTCGATCATTAAATAATGTACTTTCAATCTTTCATGTGAAACATGGAAAATATTTCAATAGAATCCTACTACAACTTAATCATTGTTCGCGTGTTGTCGATCACGTTTTCATATTGCAATTATTTTGATCGAAATGAAAATATATTTGAAGACAATTCTACTATGAATAAATCATTTATCGTATGGTCATCGATTACATACTTAAATGTAATTCAGTCTCAGGTCATGTACACAACATTCGAATAAAATCTTCGTTTGAATTAATCATTTCTAGCGTGTTCATCTATCATCAAGTAAAATCAGAATCATTACTTCAAAATGAGCACAATATTTGAACACAGTATTCGTATGAATTAGTCATTTATTTTGTCTTCGTCCATCGTCTGAACAAGTCGAACTATTGCTACAGTGATTAAGAACATAATTGAATAGAATCTTATTGAAAATTATACATTAGTCCTATGCTCGATCATCATATAATGAACCTGAAGTCTTTGCACAGAAATTGCTAAGATATTTTAATGACATCATCATATGGATGATTCATTTGTCCTGTGTTTATGAATGATATGATAAAGTCTTGATATTTCATGTAAAGACAACAAAACATTTTAATACAATCTTGCTACGCACTATTCATATGTCATATGTTCATCGATCATGGAATTACATACGAATCTTTTCTCGGGAATCATCAACACAATTGAATGATAACCTTGTTTAAACTATTCATTAGTCGTATGTTCTTCGATCATGTGATCAACTCGAAATCTTTTCTTTCAGATGAACAACATATTTGAATACAATCGTTATATCACTTATTCATTTCTCTTGTTTTCGTCGATCATACCACCAATTAAAAATCAATATTTTGAAGTCAGTACAAAATTTCAATAGTATGCTACTATCGATTATCTTTTTATTGTGTATTCGTTGATCATGTAATTACGTTCAAATCTTTGCTTTGCTAGTAGCACATCATTTGAATAGAATCTTGATTCAAATAATTCATTTTTCGTGTGTTCGTTCCTGAAATGATTAATTGAGAATAGTTGAACATAATGAGTGCAATATATGAATAGAATTCTAATAGGAATTATGCAGCTATCGTGTGTTCTGTCATCATCTAGTTCATTTCAAATGTTTGGTAAAATTTCAAGGAAGCATTAGAAAAACAGTTTTGTTTCATTAATTCATTTTCTCTATGTTTATTCATCGTGCAATCTAACACAAATGTTTACTTTCTGATTAGCAAAACATTTGAATACAATCATGCTTCGAACTATTCATGTGTGGGTTGTAAGTGAAAAATGTATTCAATTTGAAATCTGTCGTGTCAATTAAGTAAAACTGTTGAATAGAATTTTACTATGAACATTTCAACTATGATGTTTTCTTTATCATTATAATGAACTTCAAATCTTCGATTGGAAATAACCACATTCTATTTGAATGAAATCCTGCTTCCATTTTTTCATGATCGATGTATTCAATGTTTATCTAATCGAATTCAAATCTTTGTTCTAGAATGATCAAAATATTTAAATAAAATCCTAATCTGATGTGTTCATTTCTTGTGTGTTCGTGCATGATCTCATCTATACGAAATTTAATCTTCGCTAGCAAACGAAATATTTTAACAAAATCTTATTGAAACTTATGCATTTTCTCTTGTGTTCCATCGATCATGTAATCAGGTTCGAATCTTTTCTTCGAAATATACACAATAGTTGAATAGAATGTTCATAGGAATTATTCATTTCTCCTATCTCTACCGATGGATGTAATCAATTGGAAATCTTTCGTCCTACATGAGTAAAATGTTCGGATGGAATTTTTATGAAAATAATTCATTTTCATTGTGTGCTGTACTCATCTAATCAATTATCAATCTTAGATTTTTAAATCAGAAAGATGTTTGCATAAAATCTTAATCTTAATTATTCATTACTTGTGCTACCGGCCTGGATTTAATAAGTATCAAATCTTAATCTCAGGAGAAATACAATATTTGAATACAAACGTTCTATGCATTATTCAATGTTTGTATATTCTTCCATCATGTAATCAAATACAAACCTGCGCTTGGAAGTGAGCAACATTTTTGATTAAAATCTTTGTTCAAACTATCGATTTATCGTGTGTTAGTTGATCATGTAATCAGCTCAAAATTTTTAATTCGAAAGATGCAAAATCGTTGAACAGAATTGTTATATGAGTTTTTCATTTGTCGTGTGATTGTGAATCATGGAATCAAGTTTAAATTCTTGCTATGAAATGAGGGAAACGTTTCGAATAGAATCATAATAAAAATGATTCATTTCACATGCGTTCACCACTCATCTAATTATGTCGAACTCTTTTCTGTGCCGTTAGTTACATATCTGATTGGGATCATGATTTGAATTATTCCTTCATCGTATATTGGTTGATGATGTAAACAACTATTAATATTTCCTGGAAAGCAGCACAATATATGAATCCAATCATGATATGAATTGTTCACTTGTTGAATGTTCGTCCATCATGCAACCGATCATGAAATCTTTCCTCGCAATCGAGAAACATATCGGAATAGATATCTTGTATAAACTGTTGATTTTTTCCATGTTCGTCGTTCATGTTGTTGACTCCGATCTCTACTTGAAAATGAGTAACATATTGGAAGAGAAAATATTCGTATGAATTATTCATTTCTGAGATGTTCCTCGAACATTTAATCAACGGTAGATTTGTTCTACAAAAAGAAGCAACGTATTTGAATAGAATCTTAATAAAAATTATGCACTCTTCATGTGAGCATCGATCATGTATTCAAGTTTAAATCTTTCTTTCAAAATGAGAAGCACACTTTGAATACGATGTCGTACCAATGTTCATATGATGTGCGGTTTCGTGAATCAAGATATCAATTCGAAATCGTTCTAGCCATGTGAACATATTATTTGAATCAAATTATACTATGTATCATTCAGTTATCATGTGTTGGTGAATCATCCGTGCAAGTTCAATACTTTCGTAGAGATGGAATCAAATATATGAATAGAATATTTCTGAGGAATATTCATTTGTCGTATGTTCTACGTTTATATAATCAACTCCAAATGATTGTTCTGAAATGAACAAAACATTTCAATAGAATCTTCATACGAATGAATCAATTCTGATGTGTTCCTGGATGATATAATGAATGTCCATCTATCCTTGAAAATGAAGAAAAGCTTCGAATGAAATCTTATTGAAAAGTATTCATTGGTTCAGTGTGACACAATTAATTTAATCAATTGAAAATCTGTACATCGAGACGAGTAAACCATTTGAATAGAATCTTCATACGAATTATTCATTCCGTGCGTGTTAACAGTTGTTGTAATAAACTCGGCATTGTTGGTGCCGAACAAGAAATATATTCGAATACAAACATATTTCGAATGTTTCGATTGACGTGTGTAAGTCGATCATCTAATGAAACTCACTTCTATACTGCAAAATGCACAACTTATTTAAATCATAACATTGTTAAAACTATTCAATAGTCATTTGTTTGCAGATCATGAAATTATTCAGCAAATCTTTACCTAAAATGAGTAACATATTTGAATAGAATCTTTATATGAATGGTTCATTTCGCTTGTGTTCTTCGTTCATACAGTTAAATCCAAATCTTTGCTGCTAAATGAGAACGAAATTTTAATAGAATCGTTCTCTGTATTATACATTTTTTCTATATTTCTGGATTGTCTATTCAACTTTCAAACTATTCTCGAAAAAAGAATAAATTATTTGAATAGATTCATACACCGGGTTAATCTATTCACTGATCCTATTTCAGTCAATCATGCAATCAACTTCAAATTGTTACTCTCACATCGACAAAAGATTTGAATCGAATCTTAATATGAACTAGTCATTTTTCATTTGCTCGCAGTTCATATAATCAATTCCAACTGTTTGGCCCTAGATGAGTAAATTATTTGAATAGAATCATAGTTTCAATTGAACTATTCATTGATACGATTTCTGTTGATCGTGAAATCTATCTTAAATCTGTCATTCGTAGCAAGCTGAATATTTGAATCGTATCACCTTATGAATTATTCATTTCTTCTGTGTCTGCTGATCATAGAAGAAAGTACAAATAGTTGCATTCCGATGAGCAAAAGATTTGAATGAAATTTTCAGAGGAACTATTCATTTTTATTTGCGGGGCACATCATATAATCAGTTCCAACTGTTCGGTCCGAGATGAGGAAAATATTTGAAGAGAATATCGTGCGATAGATGGAACTATTCAAGAGTCCTATTTCTATCGTTCTTCTAATTAACTTCAAATATCTCATTCACAACGAGCTGAATATTTGAATCGAATCACCTTATGGAGTATTCATTTCCTCTGCGGTCGGTGACCATGTAGTCAGTAACAGATCTTTGTTCGACAATGAGGAAAATATTTGAATACAGTGCTGCTATGAATTATTCACTGAACCTTTGTTCGTCAGTCATATTATTGACGGCAAATGTTTCGTTGACATTAGACAAACTGTTTGAATAGGAGTTTTGTTAAAATTAATCTTTTATCAACTGTTCATCGATCGTGAAGTGAAATCAAAAGATGTGCTCATTCACAGTGAGCATAATATTTGATTCGAATCATGTTACGAATTATTCATTTGCGGTACGTTTAATGATCATCTAATCACCATGAAATATTTGTCCATGAGACGATACAAATTTTTGGCTTAGGTCTTGCTATGAATTCTTGGTTTTTTATGTGTTCCTCGATCATCGAGTCGAATACACATGTTTGATTCTCGATGGCAAAAATGTTTGAATAGAATCATGCTTTCAATTATCGATTTGTCATGTGTTTGATGGTCATCTGACCAATTTCAAACCTTTCCGTGGAGATCAGTACAATATTTGAATAGAATCTTGGTGTAACTTATTCATTTCTGATGTGTTCATGCTAAATGTAATATACTACCATGTTTTATTTCTATATAAGTAAAATAATTGAATTGAACCTTGCTATGAATTATTCTTGTGGTCGTGGGTTGGTGAATCATGTAATCAAGTTTAAAGTTTTACTCTGACAGAAACAAAACATTTGAATAGAAATTTTTTATCAATGATTCCTTAGCACTGTATTGGTTCATCATATAATCAATTCTACATCTACGCTTCGAAATGAGAGAAATAGTTGAATGAAATCATGTTATGAATTATCTATATGCTATATGTTGATCGATCATAGAGTAAAGTCTGAATCTCTCTTATCCGAAATGAGCAAATTATTTGAATTGAATGTTGATATCAATTGTTTATTTCTGATCTATTCAGCGATCATATAATGAACTGTACACAAGTGTTCTGTAACGTGCAATATATTTGAATAAAATCGTACTATGAATTATTCGTGTCTCATGTGCTCGTCTATCATTAAATCAACTCAGAATCTTGCATAAGATACGAGAAAAAGTATCTGAACAGAATCGTGCTATGAATTATTTATTGGTGTTATGTTGGCCTATTTTGTATTTAACTTGAAGTCATTGCTCGCAAATGAGTAGGATATGTGAATAGAATCGTGTTTTGGAATATTCATTTGTCGGGTGTTCAGCGATCATGTAATCACTAGGAAATCTTCGGTACGAAATGAGCAAGTTATTGGAATCATATCGTCGTATAAATTATCAGTGTGACCTGTATTCTTCAATCGTGTAGAGTGCACGAGATATTTGTTTGTAAATAAGGAGAATATGTGAATAGAATCATGCTATGAATTATTCGTTAGTGGCATCCATCAGTGATCAGGGAATCAACTCTTCATCTTTGCTTCGAATAGAAAAAAAAATATTTGAATAGAATCATTTTATGATTTATTTATTTGTCGAGAGTTCTCGGATCATATCATCAACTGATAATTTTACCTTCCAAATTGATAGAATAATTGAACAGGACCCTCTTTTTAACAATCCATCACTCGTGCGTTCATAAATCATGTAATCAACGTCGAATCTTTGCTCTGTAATGAGCGAAATATTTGAATGCAATCGTGATATAAATTATTCGTTGGTCGCGTGACAGTCGATCGTGTAAGCAACTGGAGATGTACGCTCTGAAATGAGAGAAATATTTGAAGGAAAACGTGTTATGAATCATGTATGTATCGTGTCTTCATCGATCATGTAATAAACTCGAAGTTTTTGCTTCGAAATACGCAACATATTTGAATAAAATGCTACTGTAATTTGTTCGTTCCTCGTTTGTTTTACTGATCGTGTACTAAATAGAAAATCTTTTTGTTACATTCACGAAAGTAATTGAATAGAAACTTTGTTGAAACTGTTCCCTTGTCACGTACTCGTAAATCATGTGACCACCTTGAAATCGATGCTGGAAAATGAGTGAAACATCTGAATTAAGTCATATTTTTAGTTATTCATTTACCGTGTTTTGATCGATGTCGTAATTACTTTCGAATCATGACTACAAAGGGAGTCAAATATTTGAACAGAGCTTTGATATGAATTATTCATATCTCATGTGTTGATTGTTCACATAATAAAGTGCAAATCGTTGTTTTGAAACGAAAAAAATATTTCAATAGATTCGTGATATGATTGATTTATTTCTTGTATGTTGATCAATCATTTTATGAGCTTTAAATCTTTGCTTTAAAATGAGGAAAATATTTGAATAGAGTCTTCTTGAGATTGATTCTATTGCCATGGATTAGACGACTCTATTATCGACTTCAAATCTTTATTTCGAAAGAAGATAAATATTTGGATTGAATCTTCTTAAAAAGTATCTATTTGTCCTATGTTCGTTGATATTGTAAGCAAGGAAAAATCTTCGATCTGTAATCAGCGCAACTTTTGAATGTGATCATGGTGTGAAATATTCGTTTCTCATGTGTTCTTTGATGGTGGGATGATTTTGAAATATTTGCGTACTGAAATGAAGAAAATTTTAGAATAGAAACGTTCTATGAATTATTCGTTTGTTGTCTATGCGTCGATCATTTAGGCAGATGTAGACGTTTGCTCGGAAATCAAGCAAATATTTGAAGCGAATAGTCTTATAAGTTTGTCATGCGTGTTGTCTTCGTCGATCGTTTAATCAACTGCATATCTATACTGTGACATGTGCACAATATTTGACTATGATCTTCATATAACTTATCCCTTTTTCATGTGTACTTGTGGGTCATATAATCAATTCGAAATCTTCACTCCGAAGTGAGTTAAATATTCGAAAAGAAACATCGTAGATATTATTCAATGTTCGTGTGTTCTTCGATCGTGTATCAACTGGGAGCGTTTACGTTAATAGTGAACAGAGCATTTGAATGGAACCTTCGTAGGAATTATTCATCTGTAATGTCTTCGTGTATCATACAATGAAGTTCAAGTGTTTGCTCCGAAATGAAGAAGGTATTTGAATAGAATAGTTTTCAGAATTGTTCATTAGTCACGTGTTCATGAGTCGTATAATCAGCTGTAGATCTTTACTGTGGAAAGAGAAAAATATGTGAATAAAATCTTGGTATGAATGAGTCACTTTTCGTGTGTACGCCTCATATACAGACAAAACCATCATCATGTTCACGAAGTAAGAAGAATATCTGAACAGCCTTGTGTTAAATAATGGAGGTATGTTGTTCCTATCTATTGTTTTCGTGATAATTCATTAAGAAAATGTCGCTGATGTTTTACTACATCATTCGTACGTTCTTCTTTGAGATTATCATGTCGAATACCGCTTGGTTCTAAACTAATTCACAATTTCTTTTTCTTCATAGAACATATGGCGCAAGCATACATCTGCATGGTAAATCCAAGATTTCAATCATATTGTCACTATCATCGAACATTATTGACTAGTTAGTTTCCTTTTTCTCATACTTCCACTTAGCTAGCCTTCTGCTCTCACATTGTCAACTATTTTTCGACGTTATGGCAGGTTCCTATTTTTATGAAATTTGAATAAATTCATTTTTATAAAGATAAACATGTAGGATCTGAAACTGGATGTCTGCTATTGAATATGGTTAAGAAATTCATTTGTATAGATACGTATGTCTGAATGCATGATTTTGGGTATGGGTGTTAATATGCGTATCCGGTTGAAAAACACTGATGACGTTATGGGTTCCGACAGAATTTCAATGAATTTTCGGTGCCTTCCTGTAGGAACCTGTCCGAAAAAAGTAGGAACTTGAAAACAGTATTTCCGACCGGAAGTTTACCCAAACACAGAAGGATACCATGTAAAATCAATCGAAACAAGAACAAGTCTCATCTGAATGATTCCAGAATTCAAAGAGACTCCCATAAGCTTATTGATTTTCTAATGAGCTGCAGCGTCGCTCACCATGAAAGATCCAATTTCGGCAGGAAGAAAACTGTAAATCACTGACCAAGGAGGCACCTATTTCTACTGAAAAATTTCCATTTGGTCAAAGTCAACTTCTTCTTGTTTCACACAGACACGAGCCAGAATCCAGTGGCACATACTGCTTTTAAGGTAGACACGTAGCTTTTTCCACAACTTTCCAGCGCGCAGTAGTGAAATCCAATCACTTTTGGAGAATCGAATCATGTAATTTGAAAACTGCCAACAGCAATATCATAACACTTGTCCGTTGTACTCTGTAGGCAAATGTACGAATTTCTAAAGAAATATTCCCATAGCAATTCAAAAACCGAAAGTCTACAAAAAGGTCTATTAATGAATGTGTGTAAGTGGAACCAAGCTCTTGTTTTTTGAAACCATCAATATCCTCAGTGGGGGTGTTAGCGTTCCCGTTCCCACGTTGGGGAACGCATCCCCATTCTTGGGAACGGAATACAAAAGCGATACCCCTAGGTGCCATGATACTTCTCCGAGAATTTCGAAGTATGAGATTAAAAATGATTTCAATCATAAAATATTCAAAGTCAGACGTTGATCTTATAATTTCAACTTTTCTATCGAAAACTGATTTTTTTCCGAGCAGTGAAAAGAAATGAAAAGGAAAAGAAATCTTTTTTTTTCGTATTCTAGTGATAAATAAAAGTATTTTTATCGAAAAGCATTTAATGATGAAAAATCTGAAGTAAAATATAAAGCAGAAAATTATTGAATAATATTTATGGCTCAACTTTCTCATAATTTAGACTCACATCCATCTATTTCAAAATGCATATGTCACAATATGTAATTCATTTATACAATTATTCACACTTTATTATTAAAGGAATTACAAAGTACAATGAAAATCAAAAAAGCACTTCAACTGTCGTTGATTCTATGTCATGTCTGTTAGATTTTTATTTTAATATAGACATTTCTTAGTTTCGTTCAATGAAAATTATTATAGTACCATGATTGCAATAGTTAATTATATCGATCCCAAATTATAATCTCTATGATGCTTCGCATAAAACCGTCAAATGTTTAACTATCATGGTTAGTTCTGGTTTTTTCTTTAT
Source organism: Rotaria macrura (assembly GCA_900239685.1). NCBI lineage: Eukaryota > Metazoa > Rotifera > Eurotatoria > Philodinida > Philodinidae > Rotaria > Rotaria macrura. The sequence goes on from OENT01000341.1 coordinate 31,059, forward strand.
GATCTCCAATTCGAGAAACTCTAAATTCCATTTTGTAGAAGAAATGGGATCAGTTCAAAATAAAGTAGAAAATAAAATTAAAAAATATAGCAACAGTTCAATCGAAAAATTTGAACATAACATTTGCAAGACTTGATCGGAAAGAAGTGCAGAATAAGAACTGTGCGATCCATTCTTCCTCTTCCAGTATATATTTTAGCACTTCTTTTTATAAATAATCGTTGATAAAGTCGTGCAGCTGAAGTGCATCTTATCTATTACATGCACAGTTCCTTCTTAAGCAATAATCTTTGAAAATCCTCTCTATACTATTTCAGTATAGACGTTCTATTTTCATTTTCGTTCCATCATGTTTGGGATTCTATATCGAAATCCAATTCCATAAATTCTCTATATCTTAGGTCGTCTTTAATAGTTTCGAAAATACATAAAACAATTCAGATTGACATGATTTTATTAAATAATTCGATCTTACATTTTAAGAAAAATAAATTAAATAATTATATTCACAAACATTTAATCGTATACAGTCGAATAATATATTTCGATAACGATGGTCTTCAAAAATTTTAAATCCAAAATAAATATTTGATAATTCAAATACTTTTATTTTACCCATCGATTCATTAAACCAATTATTGGTATTACCATGTAATAAATAGTTTGATTCAAACCAATCAAAGTTTAGTTTTCTTTCATCACATTCACAATCAAGACCAGAATCAGCCAATGCATAAAAATAACATCTTGTACTTTTTTCTAGTTTAGGATTCCGACTACAGAGGTTATTAAAGTATGCTAAATATTTATTATTCTTATCCAATTTAATACGACATATAATTTCATAAATGCCAGGTAATATTGCTTTAAACTTTCCTTTCATACCTAATTCACTAGTACTGGTATTATAAAATAGACGAAAACAGTGACCAGTTGAACTATGTAAATCATATACATTATTGATACGTACTATGTTCGAACAACTTAAATGATCAGTTGAACAACGTATACAGACTGAAAGCAAATCAAAATATGATAAACGGTTAAGTTTAATTAGATACATATAAATTAGTTTACACCATGATATTTGAAACTATAGTTTCTTTAGTTAAATTTTTATTTTGATTCAAGTAATATTCAAATAATTCTTGCATTGTTCAAGACATTTTCAAATCATTGGTACCTGCTCATGTCACTCGAACCGATCGAAAACCGTCGGTTAATTTCGGTTATTTCTGTAACCGACGATTAACCGCGGTTATTTCCTTTGCTCTCAAGGTTTTACAGCATAAAAGCCGATGGTTAACAGCAGTTAACCTCCCGGTTGACTGAAAAAATATCGTTCCGAACTGCTAACATCACTGGTCAACCGGGAGGTTAACCATCGGTTTTTACGCTGTAAAACCTTGAGAGCAAAGGAAATAACCGCGGTTAATCGTCGGTTACAGAAATAACCGAAATTAACCGACGGTTTTCGATCGGTTCGAGTGACATGGGTGGACAGGACTTTTGCTTAGTTATTATTTTGTAAGCAAAAAATCATCACTATTGTCTTTACAGTTCAATACATTCCATAACCATAAAAAGCACATATATTCTGGTAGGTTTTTAAATGATTTTCTGAATCTTTTTCTATTTTATTCTGTATTATATAAAGCATAATCTGAATTTTTCTTCTTTTAAAATATTTCATAAACATAACGCTGATATAATTTAAATCCAAAATGATTTTTAATCAATATCATCCAAAAAATAATTATCTTCTTCAATTAAAACGTATAATCTTTTACATTTTTTCGATAAGCATCTATTATCAATAAACGATATAGGTATTTACATAAATAATGCAACACAGAATGAGGAAGATCATCTAGATACATTTTGTTCTACAAGAAAGTAATACAATGATTCTTGTTTTAAGACTTTCTCAAAAGATATGACATCAGACATCGAAAAGAAAATGAAATGAAAAAGTAAGAATCTTTGTAATAGTAGCCCGCAAACTATTGTCATGAATGAATAGATCAGAATGATCTATTTTCAATGATATTCATTTAGTGTAAGGTGGTGATGAAATTTCAATCAGAGATCGTACCTCCAACTCTGCAGTTAACGCTTTTTTTTCAGAGTGCGAATTGGACAAAGCGTAGTTGTCCATCTCTTCTTTCAATGTAATATTTTCATAAATGAATTCATCATTACATGTTATTCGGAATTTATCAGCTGTAGAAAGGAAGGTAAATTTCTTTTCAAAGAAATCGAAATTGTTTAAGTATCAGTAGTATGCTAGTTTAAAATGAGCTAATTGAATTTTTGTTTTCGAAACAAGAAATTCTTTTATTGAAATTAGTGTATTTCTATGGATAGCACATTGCACATATCATTTGTGCTACAAGGAAAACATATCCTGGAAGACTCAATCGTTACCCGATGTTTGTCCTAAGTTTTATCTTCTCTTTCACTTCCGCTACGTTCTCAATTCCATCATAATACATTTCGTTTGTGAGTAAAATAATAGTTAGATTCATGTAAGGTGTGGGTGTGGGTGTAAATATGCGTATCTGATTGAAAAACACTGCGATGGCGTAATGACTACGCTACGGCCATCGATACAGGCGTATGTTTCCTGCTAGATTTCAATATATTTCCAACTGGAAATTCATCGCACTGAAAGGCCGCCGAAACACAGAAGGATTCCGTTCAAAATTAATCGAAACAAGAGTGAGTCCCGCCGTAATCATTCCAGAAGTCAAAGAGATTCCGATAAACCCATTGATTTTCTAATCAGCTGCATTGTTGTTCAACGTGATAGATCGATTTCGGCAGAAAAAAAAAACTTGGAAATCATTGGACAAAGTGGGTGTGGATAAGTATGAATCTATGTCTAATTACATACACACAAACGAGACACGAAATCATTTTCTACCCTCACATTAGATGGTCAAACATAAGGTCGAAAATTTGATCAGCAGAGAATACATTTTCGTCCCCACGACGCAACGTAGTTTTCAAGAATCAACAAAAACAATTTTACGAAGACTTAAACCTAAGCGAACTGGAGGAATTAATTTTCATCATTGACAAACGATGTACATTCTTTATTGAATGCATGATATTTATAATTCTTATTAGCTTCAATTGTGATGCCTGAAGATTGTACAGGATACGATTCACTCCAAACTTTTACAACAAGTTGCGTTGCAGAATATTATGCTACTACAATTGACGGCTTTCAAATCATATTCTATTGCTTGATTAAATCCCTGTAAAGACATAAGTCAAGCAATGCCAGAATGATAGACTGAAATAGATGCAAATTGAATATCAATCGAGTTTTTTAATGTTTTTTACTTAAAACAAATTGCCGATATCCAGATGTGTCACTGGATCTATTTGCATATCAATATGAAGATGGTGTAGGTGATAAGAAGAATCATACAATCACAGTGCATAGATATTGTTTTTTCTAGTATTAGAAGAATACGAAAACGATCTACATGAATTTTCGTCGATGAATTCTCTCACAATTATTTTAAGCACTTTTCTATGACACCTAGATGAATGATAAAAATAAAATTATCTTGGTAATCTATTTAAAATCATCACCAAGCAGCATTTTCAGTCTTTGTCTAATTACATGGTTTATGAAGGAAGAATAAAATAAGAAGTGATCATCAAGCACTAATATCAATAAAAATTTGTTTCATTCCCTTTTGAATAACATGATATTTTCATTTTTATTAAGTATAAAGTAAAGTTCGCATATGAACACTCGAAATTTAATCTTATATAGTTTCGTCACGATGTTTTGCTGCTTATTTGAGCTACTAATCTTTGAATGACACATCGTCGTTCAAAGTCTTTTAGCTTTCTTATGAGACAAACAAGTCGGAGGATAATGAAGGTATTACAAAGAAGGAAAACATAATTAACAAGCGATTGATACAAACTCATTTTGTCTGAATCATTTTTTTCTATGAAAGGGAAAAAGTCGTCTCCTTATTTTTCTACAAAATATACTGAATGATTGCTTTGTAAAACGTTCCTGGATTCTAGCGAAAATTTTTAATAAAATAATATTTCTTACAATTCTACGATCATTTGAAGAAGTCCGATGTGTAACCCTTCCTGTTTTGAACAAAGTTTCAATAAATAATCGAATTGAAAAAGGGCATTTCTTCTTTAAATAAATGCTCATTAAGGCATATGTAGATTGATGTGAGCCGTATGAAAGTCGATACTCAGTAATAAGTATAGGGGATACTTAACTGTGAACTACAAGTATAGAGTTGAATAAAAATGAGCTGCTCACATATGTTGTAGTACTGTGCGTTATCATCTTGTTGATTGACTGTAGCGCCTATTATCGATTGGCAAGTATGATCGAGTTCTATTGTTCAATCTTTTCTTCTTCTCGTAATTCATCAATCGTTCGTTTATGATTAATTGATTGAAGAGCAAGCGATTGTTTTTTCCATTACAGATGCATGTCTATGGTTTTCTCAATCTTAGTACATATTTTTTATTAGACTATGCTTTGATTTCGTTTTTTTTAACCGAAGTAAGAGAAACAGGTATTCTGATTTATTTAAGATAAAAGAGCAATGGTGATTGTAAATGAGAATGATGATATATACTCGTTGATTCGTCAAAATAATACTTATGCTGTTCGTCTTTGGCTGGATACTATGACAAATGATATCCATCAAAGGTCAACTGAAATTGATCGATATCGATCTGTTTGCTTTTATCTCATAGAATATTTTTAATCTAGTGATGAACACGGATTTACTCTTCTTCATTGGGCAACATGGTATGGTCGTTTATCAATAGTTCAATTATTACTTCAACGAGGTGCTCGCATCAATGCAGTTAATCGAGGTCATATATCACGGATGATTTTCTGTAGCAAAACGAATGTTTCTAAAATTTAGGTGATGACACACCATTGCACATAGCAGTTAGTCATAATCATATTGATATTGTTCAACAGGTATTCGAGATTTTGATGATGAATTTCCTTGTTTTTCAGTATGATATGATTTCTATTTAGTTAATTAAAAATAAAGCACATGTAAATGTAACAAATATTCATGGAAATACTCCATTACATTATGCATGTTTTCATCGATATTTACCAATAGCTAAATATCTTATTGAAATCAGTCATGCTTCACTTTTTGTTTCAAATCGTTATGGACAAACACCATTAAATTTATGTTCATCTCGAGATATGTGTATTCAATTAAATGGTTCGTTTCTTTTCTCTTTTTAATGAAAAGAAATTTTTCTTATGAACTGTTCATCGTGTCTAAATAGATTTAGCTAAACAACAAGGACAAGATGAAAGAATAATACCATTCGAAGAACACAATAGATTTTCAGCGATACCAATGTTTGATATTATTGGATCATCGACAACAAAATCAGTGATTGATATTCGAGAATTACAATTTGAACATTGCCTTGAGTCAAATCATCGACATGAGGTTTTCTTATTTTTCTGACTCTTATATGACTCTAGTATTTTAATTGCAGATTTGGCGAGCTATCTATAACGATACACCGATAATGGCAAAAATATTTAAATTACGTCAAAATAGCTCATATACATCAAATATATTCCAACATGAAATTGATAAAATTAAGTAAATTGTATCAGACTAAATTTTTCATGTTTAATTATTCGAATAAATAGAGTTTTTAATTCATCACACTTACTTGTACCATTTGGAATCTGCCACGATAGTCCCAATGTTATTATTCTTACACAATATTTATATCGAAATCAAACATTATTCCATATGTTACATAAATCAAGTATGAATAGTAGCAAAGATACAACAATACTTTGATTAGGGATGTATCAATTCCTGGAAATTGTACTAAAGATGATATTTTTTCTGATGAATCAACAAAATAGTTTTCGGATTGTATGTGCATAGAGAACTACAAAAATATTTTTTGCCTTGCTTTATTAAAAGAACTGATTGTAGAGCAATAGACTTAGAAGTCTTGTGGTTTGTCTTAGTTCATTATAGCAAAATACAACACAAGTTGTAGTGTGAAAAACGCAAAAAGTTAAAGAAGCTTGATTTTTTAATAGTTACATATTTTGCTTTCTAAATTGACTAAATTTCGCCTTAGAGACAAGATGAAAGGAGCGAGAGATTTCTTTTTTTTACCTTTTAATCACATGTAAAAATTGTAGAGCTTCTCGCGTTGCATCTTTTGGTTTTTAATAAAACGTGTTTAGTTATCAAAATACGAAATGCAAACTTCCACCATCCCTTATGGGTCATTCTTTAGCAACTTGCGTACATCTAGTGTAAAAGAAATGATGTATGACAGCAAGCATAAGAGTTATAAATCTGAAACTTTGCACATAATTCTAAATATGTCTGAGTATTATATGGCTGTACAATCAGTTCTTAGTCAGATCTTTTAATAGAGCCGAATGAAAAATCTTTTCGAATATCCCATGTGTTAATCATAAAAACGCATTTTTAGTATTGAGAGTTATCAACCTGATATTATGCTCATTCATGTCACTATTGCATGAGACAACTTCAAAATTCGAATATTCAGTCAATTTAGAAATATTTGCTGCATGAATTTGAATCACAGCTTTGATTAGAACGAGAAAAATTCATTGTCACTAATTAATAAAATCAGATTCAAGGAATTGAAACATACCTAGAGCTCAATATTTGCTTCATTTTGATTTGTATTGTTTAGATCTAACAATGGATCCGACAGTATCACTTAAATTAGCTTTGGATATTGGACGTGGCATGGCATTTCTACATGGAATAACAAATTCATTTCGTCCACAATTTATTCTCAATAGTCATCATATAATGGTATATATCTATAGACAGATTATATATAATATGAGCCTTTGCTGTCTTTTGTTTTTTGTTTCTCTCAAACAGATGCAATCTTATTGCATCCATTGTCCAACTGAACAGGTATAATTGATTCAAATGACCTGATTCTTGTACTTCCATGAAAATAGTTTTTAATATGTTCCTTTGTTTACTTGATAACAGATCATATTTGTATCCTATTCATCGAAGATAAAAATTCTAACCCTTTATTCTTAATACCTTCTATTAATTTTAATTCAATATTCTTAATAGTAGCATTTAGATGACACAGAAATCATTGAGGGATTACCACAAAAACAAATGACTGCAATTATATTTATGCGTAGAATCTTATTCGTCCATAAAAAGATTATTTATGATTACGAGAAAACTTTTCATATTGTAGTCGTTGTTCGTTCTTACATAAAAACATAAACATATTCAAATTCTTGAAATCAATTCATTTAGGTCAATGAAGAATATGTTGCTCGACTCAATCTAGCCGATTGTCATTTTTCATTCGAATCCAATATTGAAATCGATCAACCCGCGTGGGTAGCACCCGAAGGTAAATTCTATTTTGGACTGACTACACGGCAAAAGTGATTTACTTACCGATTGATTTTTCCAATGGTCGATTTCTTCATGGCGAAGAATTTCGTTTCATCTTAGTCTTTTGATGTGACTGACTATGGCAACATAGTATCGAAAGCTATGAGAAACATATCCTTTAAATGTGAAAAACGAAGTCCTAGCTTTGTGATCACAAAGAAAAATTGACATTTTCGTAGAATTATCAACACGTCGAGTAGTTTCAATTCATTCGTTCTACAATCCATTGCCAGTAAATAATCATATCATATTTGAAAATTCATTCACTGATCCCAAAAAATCTTGTAGAAGCACTAGATTGACTTTACGAGATATTTTTATTATAGAAGCACAATCGTTCATAAATAAACTATTGCTTTTTACTAGCTATTTCTCAAAATATTCCTGATATGAAGGAAAGGTTTTCAGAACAAAACACTTCGAAGTACCTTTTTCAAACATTTGTTTTACTTTAGTATTAGAAAATGGAATATTAACAAATGCGTCAGATATATGGTCATTTGCAATTCTTCTCTGGGAATTATTCACAGGTCATATACCATTTGGTGACCTAACACCAATGCAATGTGGTTTAAAAGTAATTTGAAGTGAACAACGTCCTTTTGGATAGAGATATTAAATTGAGTTTTTTTTTTGAATAGATTGTTCAAGAACATCTTCGATTACCAATAACTGGCATTTCATCTCATATTGATAAACTCATTCAAATTTGTATACATGATGATCCAAAAAAGCGTCCATCGTTTGATGCGATAATGCCTATATTGGAGAAAATTCATTTTTAAGCCTCGTTTTAATTTGAGTCTTTTTCTTTGCATAGTTTTAGTTACAGCAGATATTCTAAGTTACTTTGCAATAAATCAATTATAATTATGATCGAATTCAATATCGTTTTACACACCGCTGCTAAAAAAATACGATTAATCAATATTCTTTTGATTAATGTCATGCTCATTGAATTAACGACTATAATGAAAAACATTCATGTTTGATTGGAAAGATATCATCATCGAACGAGGCATAAATTGTATAGCTTGTTCGATACTATCACCAGATCAATCTGGATGTATCAAATTCTACTACTAATGTTACAGCGTATTATCAAACACAAGAAATAGCGTCTGAAGTAAAAATCAAAATTTACACGGCAAACTGTATCCCTTCACTATTTTTCTTATTTCCATTATCCTATAGTGCCATCATTTTTTTAGTCGCACAATTACACTACGTCGAAAGTCTTCTGAATAAAAATATGTGATCAATATTTCTTTTGAATGTAATGTGTATATTCTATCGATCACGTATGTCTAGGAAACATTTACTTTCAAAAGTATTATGTATCTTTGAAGCATAAATGATACACTATTCTACTGTTCTTACCTTGATAATAAACCCTTGACTATCTAACTGATTTATATCAGCCGATAGATGATCAACGATATCTAACAAGTCATATATTGAGTGAACTCATTTTGAAATATTTAGTTCATATCAGCCAATGTTTTTTTCTTAAATCAAGATAAGAAAATATTGTTAGTAAACCAAGCATCAATTATAGATATAGATCTGGATATGTTTAATTCTAAAGGTATGTAGTCTTTGTTTTCTTTCTGTCATCATTCATCAATGTACAGTCACAATATTAACGCAGAGTCTGTCTAAAGAGAAGCCCTTGTCGTTGAATTGGATACTTGCATGAAAATGACACTTGAAATTTTGATTGGATTAGTGCAGTATTATGTAAACGGAATAAGACGAAAGACTTTTTAACTCACATTGTAATTTATTTCATCAATAAAAATAATTTAAATATCTCGTAAATGAAGAATTGAAAGAATGATAGAACATCGATCTAGATGAGAACAGATTTTTTAGATAATCATCGATGTATGACGTATTCTTATTTACTTTTCTTCAGTTTTTTCTTTCACTATTAATAGAATAGGAAAAAAGAATGTATTTAATTGATGTTTCTTGTTCACATAGACGAGAACAAGGACATGCTTGTTTTTGTTCTTGCAAAATAATATTCCACTATTGTTTTCATTTTATTATAATGCTAACGTAAACAATCATATTTTAAATTTTTACGCCACATTCACTTGTGTGGAGACATGTTGCAGTACATTTCTTTTTGGACATGTACGCCGTCCTTAAAAAGAAATTTCTAGAGAATAAATCTTGAAGTATCAAATAGAGATTATCTTAAAACTCCTGCCTCTCCACAACTTCTCAGCCACATATGTAAGTATATGATTGAATGATAAAATAATATTTCACGACATCTATCATTTATCTGTTCGTTCAACGCTGATGCAAAATTCACAAAAATAAAAAGAGAACATTATGAGCGAATCTGTTTTAACGATAATTCATCGTAGCTCATTTCGATTTTTCATACAATAAGTATAGAAGATATAGTTTAAATAGAGGCGATGATTTTTAAGTAGAAAGTATCAATAAAATCAATTTTTAGCTGCCGACCTTGATGTATATGAAAAATGTTTGTATTTTTCAAGAAATGAATATGTTTGCTTTGATCTTGAGAAAAACCTTCATTACTAAGATTTAGACATTGAACGGAACATCTATATTTCTACTCACTTATACATAAAAACCTTATGAAATATTCACATGCGATCTCTCATGATGTGTAAATCATCAATTTCGAGGACAGTAGACATCCTTGAGACGAACTCATCATTCATATAATCATACCATAAGGAATTCGTGTCCTAGCCAGCGATTGTGTTGCGTAATTGGCATATGAATGCATTGTCTTCAAATATAAGATGATCGTTCGAACAAAATTCTAAAAATTTGTGATAGGAAATTGATTGAGCAATTTCATACCGCTCTTATTTAGACATTACTTAAGTTCTCTTCTAATGCTTTAGGCTCGATCTTTATTTCATGATACATTTTAAGAAATTGATGCAAACAGCTGACAATTCTACAGTAACTTCTGAATGAAATTAGTTACAATCAATGAATTATCGTATCCGATTTTTCGTCTACACAATATTCATAAAGGAATTAATTTCACGAATACATTAGATATTGATATATAATCTAGAGAAGCATCACAATAGAACCAAACTTTTTCCATGATCGACACTTCTCTTTTTCAAATTCATTCTATTTTAGACTTCCCAATGCCACATCGGCAACGTTCGAAATCATTAAACAATTTAAATAAAATATATCGATATAATGGATGGATGTCTCGTTCTCGAGAACGTCTAATTTTCATGATTTCTAATCAACAGGAAAGAGGTATAGCGCTTAGTAGAAGTCATAGCATGCGAATAGAAAATCTACGCGTGCGAATGAGCAAAATGACAGTGAGACGGCATAATGAAATTATGAAAGTTTATTCAAATCTCAATTTCAATAAACTCATTCCTTCAGTACCCAAGCGTCGGCAACGTCTAAGCAAGTCAACTGTATTGCCATTATTATCGTCACCAATACGAGATCCACTAGTCACCCCATCTTCACCGCTATTGTCATTGAAACCGCAACCAACTGCTCGATCTTCGTCACCTGTTTGTTCTGTCAAAGTAACCCATATTGTCATTGAAGACGATGAAGTCATCGTTGAGATGCAACCAATGTCACATGAACCAGATTTCAAAAGTAATGATTTCGATGACAGATTAGATCATATTGAAGACGGGGATATTATCTATCCAGATGGTATTAGAGATCTTCGTCCTTACATAACGATTGCTCGTTATCGACAGGCTATCGCAAGATTAACAAACAAGGAACGTAAAATAGGTATGTTGTGCAGAGTATCTAGATGCCAGACAAAATCGAAATTCTTTCACTCGTATAAATTTGATTTTGATCTATGTAATGTCGAATTGAGAAGTCATTGTGAATAACACCTTTTATTCTTTTTTAGTTGATTTTCGTCTTGAACCTATGCGAATTGGAGAACAAGAAACAGAAACACTTTTACTGGGTCTAGATAGTTTTGCAAAACAACACGGGTGTGAACTGGTATTCACAGATCAGGATCATCGACTTCACAATAGTATCTATCATGCAGCATGTGGTGTAGCCGATTTAGGTAGCATTCATCTATTAGCGATGGATGCTTTATTGACAGCTAATTTTGAATTCGACATCGATCTTGATTTCGACAAAGATATTGCGCATTCAAAAGAAGTGATTCAAAGATTTGTTACCGATTTTTGTCAAGAGATCTCGATGATATTGTCATGTGAAACAAATTACATACGTGTATTCTCAATCAAGCAAATAATCAAAGAAAAAAAACAATGTAAAATACACTTTGGTATAACAACACCGGATGCCATGAATACTGAACAACTTGCTCAAGATTTACAGGTACTATTCAATATTTCGATTTTTTCCTAGGTCCCGATTGAAATCTTCGGTGACTACTAGAGTATCGTTATAATTCAAGATAATAGGCAGGATTTACCTAGAAATGATTGTGAACGTACAATTGATATGTGTTAAAATTTTTCATCATGTGATCATTAAATTAGAGCACACATGTACAAAAGTATGAAAAACAGAGTTACCAACACTGAAGTACAACACATTCTTCTCCGGCAATTCACATACCATTGCTTTTGGCATAAGGCGTGCGAATAAAAAATTGAGTAGCTTTTTCCTTATTCTAAATATTTCCCTACAATACTGGTTCGCAATGATGTGTGTATAGGTGCTAGTCACTTTCAAAGCTCATATAGGATGAAAAACAAATTAGTAGTAGTACAACTTTGTACTTCAACTCTGTCCTATCAAACACAACACTTTTTTCTTTTTCGATGTCATTATCGTAGGCTTATGCTCGTTCAAGTTTCTCGGATGAAAAATTTCTTCGACATATCATTCCCGGAGAGTACGAATATACATGGAAACCAGCAGTAAAATTCTTGAAACTACATCCAAATGATTTCGCTATTGAAAACAATATCGATTACAGAGAACTAGATGTAGTGAAAGAAGAAACGCGTGGAAGTTATCCTTACTACTTACCGTTGGGTTGGTATCTTCATGGTCTTCGAGTTTCTGATAGATATGAAAAGGATGATATTTGGATCGGTGATAAAAATGTGCAAGGTGAATGGGCTGTTGCTTATCACGGAACAAATGCTGAGCCTGTGACTGGTGTCGTAAAACATGGGCTACGACTCAGTGTTGTCCAACGTGATCTGATGCGCGACGAAGCCATTGAACAAGGAGGAGAAGATGCTGATCGTCCAGGAATGTATGTTACTACGCACTGTGAAGGTGGCGCTTATCCTCAATTTACTTGGCCTTTCACTATGACAATATCTTCTAATTGTTCCGAACGATTCAGTTTGGTTTTTCAATGTCGTGTTAAACCTGAGAAGTTCACCCTTCATACAAATCCGGTGCAAGTAGGTAAAGCGTGGCGTTTTGTGGATTCGAATTCTATACGACCGTATGCAATCTTGCTGAAGAAGGAAGATTAATCCCAAACAAATACATACTGTTTGGTGATTAAACTTAGACTATTTATGGTTTCGAGCTCATCAATTACTTTTCGTTTGTGTTTTAATGTAATTCTTGTCACGAAATCTGTATCATCATGATCTTCTTCTTCTTTAAATTAGTTTGATTTCTCTTTTTTGAATATCACATTTAAGAGTAATATTTTACATGATGATCCTATGCCATTACGAAATTCATTAATAATACGGATGTGGATCTTGTTTCTCAATTTACACACTTCTAGATTTGTTTTAATTTTATTCCTATTGATTGTTGATGAAAACATGAAATTCCAACTATATATTCTAAATCATTCTCCACGGTCAAGTTCAAAAGAAACGAAAATACTTATTCATCTTCATCTTAATTATCAAATGAATAATATTATAGATAGATAAGACATACATTTTAAACATATTCTTGATAATAATAATCTTTCATAATGTTACTGAACATTCTTCTCAAATAAAATACTTGCGCTCTTATTTATCATTGGAAAAGAGTTTAGTAGATAATGCATAGAATTGGATAGCCGACATACACACATCAATCAATCTTCATTTCTTTCATTACTAATTAGTATCTCAAGCTTTTTATCTGTATCACATGAACATAGATTATCTTTTCAAATGATGCATGTTTAAAAAAAAGTTAAAGTGGACCCGTCAGATCATTCTATCAATCGATCGGATTCAGAATCATATAGTATTGATGTTGAAGTTTTTCTTCAAACATGATCGTCGCCAGATACATTGAGCTATGTATAAGAATATATTTTTCAAGCAAAACCTAGCCTTTACACACATTCGAAACCTACGTATTGAATGTTTTTTTATTTCAATGTGGTATCATTCATAGGCAGCGGAAAATAGGTATGGAACCGTCTATTACAGAGAAAAGAATGAAAAACTATTAGGACCATTCTCGAAACAGATGCGAATTTATGTAACGTTGTGCTCATGAAATATGTATTGAACGATTGAGATTGATTCCGCTTCACATTCTTATTGAGAGATAAAACGTAATCCCTTTTTCTGATAGTACTAGAAAACAGTATATGAGTATCGAATCGATCAACATACAGAGAACTATATGTTTTTATCAATCTGTACTCAACCTTGTGAAGCTAATAATCAAATCAATATGACCAGTAACAAATCCAGACGGAACAACGAAATCGATTGTTTACGTATTAAATAAACAAACTAATACCATAGAAGAATTTGATGTTTTCTATCGAACATGATTATATTTTACAGCACGACGTAAAAGTGCCACTTACAACTATTAGTATTTTGTGAAATTCGTATCACTTTTCTATATTGTTTTATGTGACGGGTGGCCCAAATTTAATCGATAGAGTTTGATGGACTATTATATCAAGTTAGATTAGATTCTTTTGTAGATATTACTTGTAAGTTTGTTTTTCAAAAAATCGTATACTAAATATTTTTAACATAAACAGTACTAAACACAAGAAACAATAGTGTACTGTTCACTGGTTTTAATGGAATAAAATGTCATATTTTCTTATGCTACTCAAACGTAGCATGGTAAAATATACATCTCTTTCAGAGGCAAAACGGATCTCTTGAAAATTATGCCTAATTATCAACATTCAATGTGCTTGCACGTAACGAAGAATATTTCAATTTTGTCATTCATTTAGACAAAAAGATTTAAAATTCTGTATCTATAAATAAAAAATAGAATCATTTCTACAAGTACGCAATTTGAGAAAATCGTTAAAGAAGAGTACTTACACCTCGAAGAATTCTCTTCGAATCTGATGTGAGAAAATAGTCAAGGAAACCTGTCAATCGAATCTAAGCCACTGGTTAGTTTTAGTTGATATATTTATAGCTTTTCTTCGTACTATTGTGAGTCGCTTTACATGACGCATATTGAACGAATTAAACCTTGATAACAAGTCAGTTATTTAAAAACAGTCATTGCTTTGTAAATAAACTTCTCTTGATGGTAGATATAAACATCTCATAGAAACCATTGTGGTCTGCTGCTAATTCAATGCGCAATTGATTTCACACATTCATATAAAAATCACTAGACAATAAACAGGAACATACGTTCTAAAACCTAGATCTTGATAATACAAGGTACATTTTTTTTCTGTGCTGAAATAAAACTTGAAACTCAAACAACACTTGAATATTGTTGACTTGATCAAGCATTAGGTATTCATAGCAGAACACCGACTGACGAAAATTTTATTATTTCCGTTTATTCTCGTTTGGAAACACGAGCTACATATTAGAATTATCATTGATAATATGCACATAAGAACAGTTTTACTATTAAATTATGAATTACAATAAAATAAAATCTTGATTCGAATATTGTATTTTAAAATTCACCGAAACAGTTTTTCCATCATCTGATAATTTCTTTTATCTAAACAAATGTTAAGGTTACTCTAGTTACTCAAACGAAATGATTATGAAACAGTTACAGGGAATTCCTTCGACTGGTTCTGAATGATAATGAATCATACACAGAAACATCTAACTTTAATAACGAAATTTTAAGTCTTGTTCATAGTTTGATAATCTTCGTATATCAAGTATGTATTCTTGTCACTGATTTGTTCAATTATTTTCATATATAGATTTCGATTAAAGTTGTATGATCATAAAAAATTAGAATATTTTCCAATTTTAACAAAAAATACTTCTTAGTATAGTCTTCTTGATTGGTAGGGATAGAAAATGTTGGCAATACTGAACAACAAAAAAAAAGAGATCATTCATAAATGTCTACCAGCGAAGTCCAATTGGAATACGAGAAGAAATTTGTCTTCTGAAAAATGACAAACTATTGAATCACAAAATAATATATCAGGAATAGTATTCATTTTCTATACTTTCGTTTGATCTAGCACTCTTGTTATGAATAAGGGATCATTTATATCCTGAAATTCATTACTCTCTATACTCTCATTGTTCTACTACAAACGAAACTTTTATAACATCTTTTTCCAAAAGAAAAAGTCGATCGTCCGAACAGTCGATTAATATAAAACATTGATTACACTTAAAAATTACAATATAGACAACTATACGAAATATAAAATGGAAGTATAACTAAAACTTCATTGATGATTGTTCATTTCCTATGAGAAATGATTACTTGAAAATAGTATAGTAGAACAGTTTCATAGTCATTTTTTTATTGAATCTGATTGTAAATTAAGTCTTTCTTAAATGCTAGATGACATAATTTTCTATTTGATTAGGCTTATAAGAAAAAATAATACAAAATTTATGAATTATTTTACAATAGCAAATACTTTCTAAAATTGAATCATTACTTTTAAATTTCGTTGACAACTCGTATCCTATTCGTCGAGTTGATTAATTGATAGAAAAACTAACCTATATTGATGATTCATAGCATGTGGCGCTGCTTATTGTTTGCTGCACTTATTGAACGAATCGGCGTTAACACAAATAAATTAGGCAACTTCAACAGAATAGTGATGATATTATTTGTGTTTTCGTATTCACCGTATTCTTCATCGTTATGACTGAACCACCTCGTGTTGCTTTTAAACTTGCTGCAATTAAACGACCTGTTCTCAATAATCGTGCATCGTCTACTCAATTTGATCCATCTGCAACAATAAATAACAATGAAGCACAACTTGTTATTGGTTTTGATAATGGCGAAATAAAAAGTAATACAACAACTGTTGTTATCAAAGAAGAACTTGTTATTCCTGCTCAACCTAATGTTCATCATAACTTTCTTAAACCTAAACAAACTATTGATAAAACATCCGCATCGAATACAGCATCATCAAATGAAACTAGTAATCCATTGGATGATGATGCGAGGCGTGCACTTCTTCGTGAAGCACAACGAGCTAATGACAATTGGGATCAGCGAAATGAAAATGGAACTACTCGTGTACATATGATTGAGCAAGACTCTGTGAATACATTTATGAATAATGTTAATAGTGATGAACATATTATTGAAGAAAAAGATATTGAAAATGCTGATTATGAACAAGTACCTATTGAAGAATTCGGTATGGCCGTTCTACGTGGTATGGGTTACAAAAATGATACAGGTCTTGGTATATCAAATAAAAAACGAATCGATGTATTCGTACCGCAAATACGACCACGTGGTCTTGGTTTAGGTGCCGATCGAAAGATACTTGAAAAAATGAATAATTTAAAACGAAATTTGAAAAAATCTGGTATTAATGAAAAAGATGATTTATGTTTTGAAAAAGGAGCCTTTGTATTAATAGAAAAAGGTCCTCATTCTGATTTATACGGCACAATTGAATCTATTGAAGAAGATGTTACTCGTCTTACTATTTCATTAGCTATTGGTGGTACGAATAAGAAAAAAGAAACAATATCCTTATCACAATACAATGTTAAATTAGTAACTGAAAAAGAATTTCTTAAATACAGTAAATATGTTAATAAATCTAAAGCTGAACAAGTCGAAAAAGAAACTAGTGATAAATTAATGAAAGATTTTAAACGCCACCGTTTGTCAAATAATGATGATGATTACAAACATCGTCGATCGTCGAGTAAGGATGACGATCGCAAACATCATCGTTCGTCTAAGAATGATGATTATGATCGAAAACATCACCGTTCATCAAATAAGGATCATTACGATAGAAAACATCATAGTTCTTCCGATGAACATCGACGAGAAGAATCAAACAAATCTAGAAAACATTGATTTCTTTTTTTATTGATGATTGTTTTCTTTTGATATGTATAATAAATCTAAACATATATTTTGTTGTGCTATGTCTTTTACATATCAATTTGCTTTTTGCTCATTGCTAATCAGTTAATGGAAAGACTTTCATTTGTAAATGCAACTGAAAATAATAGCAAACTCTAATGTCTAACTCTTGAAGAAAATATCGTCTAATTTTTCCTAACGGACATTCTGTGTAACAAAACGATTTAGTCTTCTACCCTTTTTTCTATTTCGAAGTAAATTTTCACTGTACTGAACTTAATTCGAGAACAATATCAATTTGAAAGTTTATCAGAATCAGACAACCAATTTGATTCGAGAACCTGACTTAGTTGACCACAGATTTAAACGATCTATGAATGAGTTTATCGACATATATTCCTATGCACATCATCATACCTTATTTATTTTTTAGATCGTAATTATCATTAGACTAGTTTGCAATATTGAGTTTAAACGAACAATGCAATATAACAGCAATCGATTTCTACGTAAAAGATAAACACTTACTTAAAAAGAAAACAACGATGTCAATTGTATGAAACAAACCTGTAAAATAGGAACTTTCATAGCTCTTGTATTTCCTACAGGCAGAAACTATCTGAATTTAAATGAAATACAATATATGATAGCAAGATTGCTGAGTTTAAAGTAGAAGTAAGTGGACAAGGAAAATTATACTACTCAAACGAATAGTGGAAAAGTTATGAAACCCTATCGATCCAAGCGAATCATTCCGACAGTTGGATCCGATTGGATTGCATGTTAGTTTCTAGAAAACTGATAAAATTCTGTCTGAAATTGGAATTACATTCTGATTCCTATAGTGGTAGAATCAAACCAACGGTTCTAACAGATTTTAATCGTTGGCATGAAGTACTTATTGTAGTACTCGACTTAGTATGTAGTACGCAACTCTAGGATCCGTTCACCTGATTGATGCAAACGATACTCATTTATCTATTGAAAGGCTTATAAAACTTTCGATTCATTGAAAAAACTACCGTGATCAGTGAATAAGTTAATCGGAATCTTCAATCAGATCTAACTAATCAAGAATGAAATATATTGCGTTATATTTTCGAATGGCAATTAGTCGAACCCACCCTTTGCAATCTTAATTTTTAAAAGCAGTGTTTGAATAAAAATGAAATTACGTAAATACCTAAAAAAGGATGCATTCACTGAGTAAAATATCGGGTCAGAAGTAACAGTTAGGATTTTGAAAGTTACACAGAGAGTTACTCCTATCCAGGGGTTTGAATGAGACAGGAAGATATTTCGTTTTAACTGGCTGGCTCTAATTATTCGGTTGTTTTAGCTATAAAGAAACAATTTGTATCGAGATACCAAGTAGAAAATAGTGACTTGTTTATTGATGATTTTATAAGAGACAACATGAACACTTCGATTCATAAAAAAATTGTAAAAAAGATAAAGATTTATTTAAAATTTCATTGGTTTCACCCACAAAAAAGGCAGTAATGTTATTATGTTTTTTTTGTTTATTTTACCAAAGAAGAGACTCATTTTCTAGTTTTAAAGCACGTATGTGAATAGAACCTCTCCAGTCTCCAACGTTTACACCGATTTTTTGTTCACCTTTGCTTTTCACATGCTCTAGTCAATGAGCAACTTGACGCCGTGATATCTAAACACCATAGTCTAGCACATTTTCAAATACAGGTTCTTCGTGCTTATTTGTTAGAAACCTTGAGGAAAATTCTTCCGTCGATTCGTTGTCGATGTACCTCAGTTAATCTTATTTGCGCTTCTAGGTAAACGAGAAATACTCTGTTCATTTTTTCAGATGGATGATATAGTTAGATATGAGTAACAATGAACCCTGTGATCAATATTTCGAATAAAGTAGAAGCTTGATTGTCCAATAGAAGGAATGCTTGTTTTATTTGTAGATCTTCACCTATATCGGATGTTATGAGTGTTTCAATTCATATTAATAAGTTCTAATTTGGCTGCTGTTTTAGAGTTTTCAGATGCATGATTATCTCATGATCTTGAAGCGTACATATGGAAATATGATTGTTTCACAACAGATCACGTAACCATAATTCGTATCTTCTTTGATCTATAAATCTTCGTTTACTCTTCGGTGATTTGAAGAATAGTTTCGATACTGGTGTAAATGAATCTTGGAAATACTATATAATACTTCGAATCAGAATGAATACCACATCGCGACCATAATCGATACTGTTAATATCGGCTTGCCTTACATTTCTGTATTTTTTTTCATTACAATCATCAGAAATATTACAGGGAATTCACTCTCGTTAGTTTTATCCTGTATTTCTATTTTTGAATGCGTTTTACATCAATTGTGTCATCTCCCTGAAGACACTCTGGAGATGAGTTGCTTTATTATTTGTCTTACATGTATTTTTTCATATAAGAAGAATTCCCTGTTTCAATACCGAAGTTCCGATGCTGTGAAATTGTTTCATTTTTACCTGAAAAAAGTTCAATACATGTATTTCATGAGTAGAATAAAGACGGACTAGTAATACATATGTTGTGTGTCTGTTATTTTAAAACTGTATCGAATAAGGATTACTATGTGGCTTTTAAATTGAATGTCGGTAGAGTAAGACTATAATGCTGTTGATCAATAACAGAGATAATTAGTTTTGTTTTAAATAACAGTGATATACGCTTATTTCTTTTCGAATTTACGTTAGTTCGAATTTTACAACTTGCACTTCGCCATTTCCGTTGCTTATTAGGCTCTCATCTATAATTTTACCTCATGACTTTGAATAATTTCTAATTGAATGAGACATCATAATGAATTACTAAAATCATTATAGTGTGCACGTTAAACTTCACTAGTATAATATAGAATGATAATCTCTTTTATGTGAACTTCTTTCCTTTTCTTTCCTTTATTCAAAGGCATGGCTATTCATATTAGTGTTCATAGATGAACATTTTTCTTTTCTTTCATGTAGTCGATGTACACACATATCATGTTTTTATCAGCAGTGGGCACGAAAATGAATGGTGAGATAAATGCTTGTTTCAAGCGGATAATTGCTGTCGAGGTCGAAAATGCATTCTCTTTCTTTTCTGTTCTTATACTATACATACATATACTTAACTACAGCGGTATATACATATATATAAATATATCTATATATAAATATACAAGTTCACAATTTGTTTGAAGAATATTTGTAATTCAGTAAATGCTGGAACCATTTGTTCTGCCTATCTTTCTAATTCAGTTTATCATAATTCCTATGCGTTCTTACTTTTCCACTCGAAATGTATAAGTGTACGTCGAGTTTCTATATTAGCACTTTAGTCTCACGAGACATGAAAGTAGAGATAATCCACTGTTGAGTGACAGGGTTATTATTAATGTATATGAGTTATTGCGTATGGTATTTTTATGTGATATGCCGCTCGGAGCATTTTTGACTTTGACACCATTTTTCTGCTGAAAATAAGCATTTTTGACACCGATTAAATTGTTGTCTAACACTAGTTTTTATAGGCTGTGAACAACTAATTCACACTAAGCTAAGATATGTCGTCATTTACGACACAATACACGGTAAATTTACACTCGACACAAGGTGTTCATTTTGTGATACACTTTGCCCAGCAAGAGTACGATACGTGCGAAACTTTCTAAAACCATGTTTCGAACCTAGCATACGGCAAATTTTCATTTTTTTCTGTAACAACAGTTGATGAGTTCTTTTCAATTTATTCCATTTAATTATTTCTATTCTGAATAACTCAAGTCAGATCTTGGGATCTGACTGGCATTGAGCTGGTCTGATCTCCATGACACCACTTCAGGATACTTCTCTTTGGTCCCTATGATCGAGAAATAATTTTTAAAAAGGATTTTGAAAATTCATATTTTCTATGTTCCATCATGTTTTTTATATACAGCTTCGTATGCCAAACAATATGTTCAATGGCTAGCCAGCAGACATTCAACGACACGTTGCGATAACAACACATTCAAGCCGTAACACCTTTCCATGCTGAAGATCACGATACAAAAGCTAACGAGTTATAAACATGGCGCAAGTTATTTTAGTGTGTATGCCACATTATGTATCGTTAGGCATTTTGAAAGGATTTTCAGCATGAAAATTAATCATAATTGGAATGTGCCACGCTCCTGTGTATTGACTTTTCATTCACCCTTTTGCATTATGCTAACAGTTATATAAAAGCAACATGATTGAGTATATGCGAGATTCATTTTCTATGTTATTCTTTTTCAACGCTACCTCTTGACAGCCGATTAACTGAGAACACCTGAATCTCGGTCGAAGATCAAGCAAACTCAAGGCCAGATAGATATAAAGATCTGATCTGCTTGAAAATTCATTGTAGGAATATTTGAATGCAGTGGAAGAACTGCATAATTTATGTTAACAAAAAGAATGGAAAGCATACTGAAAAGTAGATTCAAACTTCGCTTTCAGAATGAATCACATTTTTTGCAGAAAAATGCCTCGAACATTGAGTCGCAACTCACGAAACATACGATTCATTTGATTTTAATTGGTATCACTATCAGAAGTATGACGAATATTTAGCCCTGACCAAAAGTTCTGAGAATACTATTAGCAATTTTATAGCAATCAGATTCAATTGAAAAAATAAAGTAAAAGAAAAGAATAAAATCCTCTCAAACGCTTCATGTTTGTCTTTCTATTCTTTCGCACGCAACCTGCGATCTATGTCTCACTATCAAGCAGACAGTGTACTCATTGCGCATCAGTGTCCAGATCCATTGCAGAAAAACAGGTCAAGTAGAGGACAAAAACATGTTATACACAACCTCTTGCTCTACTAAGCTTTTTCAAGCTATGATATAGAGCTGTGAAATGAAAAACTAACATTTCAAATGCTCTTTTTATTGACAGAAATGTTGAGACTGAAGACCCACTCAGAAATTCAAAAATTGTTCTCATAACAAGATTCGACCCGAATCCCACACTGCTGGGCACTTCAAGCATTGAATTCCACGCTTGTTTTATATCTATTTTGTAACTTATGATATTTCTACGTATGCATGAAGTATCTATAAAAGAAAGTATTTTTCTGCATGTCTATTGTTCAATTATGCGTATGATAATTTTGTTTTTCGATAATAATTGACTGAAGCTATTGATTGTTCATCTGTTGTATGTCTTGTTTGCATATCCCTCGTAAAATATTGATTAATTCTGTTTCAAATTCAAAATCAATATTTAAATTATCTAATTCTTGCGGAGTGTATTGACCTAATGGTAGTTCAACATAGACTGTGTTAAAATCAGTGCCAATTGTAAATGTAATTTTATCACCATTGTCATCAAAATAAACGGAACAAACAACTATCAATCCCCACCTTATTTTGTTTTGTCGGAAAGTTAAGAAATCAAAATTTTTGCGTTCAATCATATCTTGTCGATTTTTCAACCAATGACATTCACCATCATACCATGAACTTTGTGAATGTTGTGCGACGAATTTCATTTTAGCAGATGCAAATGCAATTGAAGCTTTATGAAATATTTTAATTTGATATAGACTAGAAAGACCAGTAACCGATTCTCGTGAAAATAAAGTTTTTGTAACATTGTCAGGTTGTTGATAAAATGGGATAATGTTTGGCTCGAGAAGATGACGAATTGATTCCAAACGATACTCTAACTGCTCAACCGTCCACTGATTTTCAGCATTTTCGAATCCTCTATCAAACGTCGTCATCATATAATTTCTTAACCGTTTTTCTAATCTTAGTAATGATTCGCCCGCTATGCCTGAAATACAAAAAGAAACGCTAATAATCCAATTATTCAGGTCGTCGAGTACGTTCTTTGGTTTCAACCGGGATTCCTGTCGAATTCCCATCATTTTCCCGTGTCTTCCTACAGGTTCCAGTATCTTTCTTACAGGAATATGTCGGGAAAAATTAGAAACTAGGAAGTAGTATAATCGACTGGGAATCTAGCGTATCTGTAACACTAATAATACGGACGCTTCTGTGATTTGGAAACAACCTGAAATCAATCAGAGTTCTCGCAGAAAACTTCTACAATGCCACAGTAAACTCATCGGAACAGACACGAATTCCGTCTAAAATAAATCGGACCATGAACGGATCCCGCCAAAATGATTCCATAAATCAACAAAATCCTCTTAAAATCATCGATTTCTTAATCAGCTCCGTTACAGTTCAACATTGAACGATTCGATTTCGGTAGAAAAATATTAGAAATCAATAGAAGAAAATACCCATATTTCGATTGAATTCCATTTGATACATGTCAACCTATCGTTCTTTTGCGCAGAAACCGGTCGGAAGCCATTGATCGATAAGCAGAAAACTTTTAGTTGTCATAATGATTTTATGTTTCAGTGAAATGGGGTGTTTGCTCTGTTGGACAAGTAAGTTTTTCCGAGACGTTCCAGTTCATACTAGGTTGTGCGTATGCATGTTTTCAAAGTAAAGGCCCACCCAGACCCCTAATTATTTAGAGCGTTTTTTTTGACTAGTATTCAGTACATTTCAAAGAAAAATTTACGATTTGAACGCAACTTTTTATATCATGTTATAACTCTAGAACTTGATTGACAATGTCAAAAAAGCTTATTCACAAAAGTCATCGTTTCAGCTAAGAATGACAGTGGTAGTAGGGCCTAAATCGTTTTTAATAGGTCTATTAACCTCCTGAGTACCACGATTCTTGCGTTCTCTAAAAAAGTAGAGAAAGATCATGAACTCACTCTCTCTCACGTTCAGCCATAAGTAATCAGCTGCACGCATTAGATAATGTTTTTTTGTCTAAAGCATATGAATAGATATATCTTTTGTTATTGTTGGTTTTCCATTACACAACAAAGAAAAACTTTTGATCTGCTTCTCTTCAGCCTAAGGACAGTGATATCCAAAAGGTTAAAGTCGGGATATTTTTAAAAATAGCTATACATACTCGGAAAGAGGAGACTTCAGTGCATCTTTCTAAGGTCGAAATTGAATTTTGAGAATTTTTTAATTTTCTTTTCCAAGGGTAGAAGAAGAGTCATTTGATAGAACTTATCCATGTAGTAAATTCTTTCAACGAGATTAAAGCTCAAAGTAACAGAACTTCTATGTGCTCGATCGTTAATGTCAGTAAGATTAGTGATTGATAGTGAATTATAGTTTTATTTCTGCAAATTTACAGCAGAAAAGAGTTTATCCCAATGATTAGCTATACCTTTCCCATTGACAGCTCGTTGGATTTTGATCATAATTTCATTTTCAGCTTCTTCCCATTGATGAGGTGCAGTATTGTTTTCATCACGATGCTGAGGTCCTGGTGGAATATTAGTTATTAACCAAAATAATATTGCGCAAACACTTGAAGCATCAATTGTTGGACTACGTCGAACATTCAAAAGGACATTTCGCTCTTTTTTTGTCTTGTCCTTCCATGCCACTGCCTTCAGCTGTGGAACGCGATAAAAAGTATTACCTAAAGTGTAACCGAACTGTGTCTGGTGAGATTCTTCTTTTTCTTCAAATAAGGACCAGTCAACATCATCACGATTTTCAATGTATGATAATCCAAAATCAATTATATGAATTTCAGCGGTGTCAATTGGCTCATTTGAATTGTAGGAAACTAATAAGTTAGCTGGTTTTATGTCACGGTGTACAACACCTTTGCTATGAATTTGTTTAATAGTGGAAAGCAATTTTTGACTTAATTTAATTGCGCTCAATAAATCGATACCTTCACTTTTATCCCCAAACAGCTCTTTACTGCGCTGATTATTATAATCCATAAAGTCTTGTAAAGTCCGTCCATCGATATAATTCATAATTATCCAAAAAACTTTATTTGCATTTATAGCTTCCTCCTGATTGTCCGGTATATTTGTATAATCATTTGTATAAGATGTTGGTTGACTAATATTTTTTACACCTAAGTAAGTACAATATATACATCAGTAAGACTAATCGTTGCGAAATTTCATTTCATTTTATCTTCTCGATTTTATATCTCCTTAAAAATAAAAACTAATGCTTTGAAATTTTTGTCATATAAATTAAAATAGCTCTGATGAGAGCACCATTGGCACTGGGAAAAGGTGCTCAGTGTATGGATGCACTTATTATTGGGAGACTTTTAAATGTCTTTTTTTCTAACGATGCAAGAGAAACATTTTATTTTTATTTTTACTTCATCATATTGATTTGGTTAATAATCACTTAGATATTCATTCTTGTACTTCAAAATATTACATTGAGCATCTTTTGATATGTTAGGCATGACTGCGAAACCACTTTGTGACACAGCACGTTCAGAATCATTGAAACGTTTTTAATCCAAGGTAAATCAATAGCTTTTATCATGACTTGGCTTAACTTAGTGGTAAGTCCATCTTGTCTTTCTGTGTAACTTAATTGTTTACTACAATTCCGCACACATAGTAGAACTTTTGTTTTGGTCTTCACCTGAGTAGTAGAACACGTGTTGCTCACACTATGGAGGTTGTAGTTATTCACTGGACTGAAAAAACTTTCTCTGCTCTGAGTCAGGAGGCGCTTAGAATCAAGAGGCACCTATAAATAAAGGTTTTTCGCTGTGCACTAATCATTAAGGTCAACTATCGTTAAAAATCTCAATAATTTCTATTCAATCATAATTGAATTATTTGTGAAATATCGGCCGTTACAGAATTTCAGGCAACGGAAACATTGTTTAGGTGTGCTAAGAATTTTTTACTTTTCTAAGAAATACAGAGGTATGCAAATAAATGGTAAGTGCGAAAGTTGTACAGTTTGCAACGAACTTTCAGTACATCAGCTCATTTTTATCCAAGCAATAACTAGATCAAAATAACAATTTAAAAGCATCGCTTTGACGGAATTCGACCTTTTGTTTTTCGAAATTGCGGTTCAGTTAACAATAAAAGTAAATCAAACTAAATGTTCGACATCATCATTAAGCTATGTATCGGATGAGTTACCTTTCACTAAAATCCGAAGAAATCAAATTTCACAGTTTTCGACAGGTGAAGAGCGTTCCTAAGCCACACAGTAAGTTTTGACTTAGCAGAGAGGTATATGCGTGTTTTTAAAGAAATAATTCCTCTATTGAATGATTTAAGTATTATCAAGTTCTAGTTCGTACTACAAAAATGTCAATAGGTATCATCGTCAATATTGATATGATGCCAATCTGATCTTCGTTTTCTCTCTTCTCCATCCTATTTAAGCGTGCGTTGTATGTATAATGACATATTCTGGAGATGTAACATGGCTGGATAAACATCTTTGCAGAGTGTGACGGTAAGTTTCTCGATACAGTTTGTCCCTAGATTGTTGATATCTATCAGCAACTCTACAGTACGCAGTAGGACATGATAATACGTAAATCATCTAATAGAGAAAGTATTTCTTCACAACTGATCACATATCTGGTTGTTTTGTCAAAGACAATCTTAATTTTGAATAATCAAGTTCTCGTTTTTTTTTAGAATTCGATGCTGACTCCTAATTATATGTATACTCGTGGAGAAAGACAGCAGAAACTGTAAAAAGTTTGAGAATTACGATGATTGCAGCTAACAATGAAATTCAGCCGTGTGGTATTATTGGAAAGCTGAAGTTAATTCAAAACCAGATGGAATGCATTTGATAAAGCTTGCTCTGAACTTGCTGTTTTTGCTGGTAAAATTGACAATATTAACGAGCAAAACAAACTTGATGTCAGTTTCATCAAGGAATTTCATTAAAAATGGACATAGTTTGTGCTTGAATTATCTTGCTTCACTGTTAATTAAACGTTTTCTGAAGACAGTTTTTGGAAGAAATTATTTTTTTTTTGTTGACTTATATCAAATTTCATCCAAATCGATACATCTAAGGACACTTTTGATAACAAACTCTACATGATGGGTAAATCAGTTGTTTAAAGAGAGAAATAGGCAAAAACAGAAAAATCTTAATATCGAAAGAAGTGCAAATGCTCGAGAACTTATGAAATGTTTTCTAGACAACTGGCTATGGTCTTTCAACTAGCGTATTCAGTTTCTTTTATAATTGAGATTAAACCCTCCACATGAATGAATGAAACATTGCTGGCTTTCCCCACCTATAAATTGGTTGTATGGAATGCCTCCAAAAGAAAAAATTCTGAGGACACTTACCTTTCAACACCCTTAAAGCTGTCAATTCACGATGAGCACGCATCCTTCTTTCTTTTAAATAAGCATCTCGCACTTTCTGAGATGGTTTTTTTGCTTCGGCTGAATAAATTTTTATTGCTGCCTTTTGTATTGGGTTGTTGGTTTTGAAAATAACGCGTACTTCACCCTGACCACCGGGATCTCCTGCTTGTAAATTCATAGAGGACCATTCAGGAGGAACATCATTTGGTAAGGCAGGATTAGCTTGACAAAAATACAAATAGAAATTAAATTAAAATTATATCGATAGCAAAAATAAAACCCTAGGGAGTCCATGGACAATCAGATGATTTCTCAATGATCGTTCGTTGTAAACGAAGTAAAACGTTATTAGTCCAATCCTTGTGGAATTGAATTGCGCAACACAATGCAGCCGTTACTGCTAATTCTCTAAAATCTGGTATTTTTATGTGCATTTTGGGGCATTTATTCATCTTTGGTTACTTGATAGAATAGAACTTCAGCACAGATTTACTGGATTTTGTCTGTCAGAGTCCATGGTGGGTGTGGATTTTCTATCTCACGATCTGTGATATGGTGTGTGTGGGGGGGGGGGAACTCATCAGTAACTGGCTGTATAAGATTGAGGGCGTCCTTCATACCTTCTACCGTAACACTTCAAGACTTCTTTCAGATAGTGTTTCACAAAAGGTACACTTTAGATAGAGCTCGTTGAGTTTCATTTGAATCATCAAGGATTTCATTGAAAAATGTTCCTACGAGAATCGGACCAAGGTTTACGGAGATTGTCTGTATTTTTGCATGTTCTGTTCAGAGTGCTCAGCATTTTAAGCGACAGTATGATGTTTTCTTAATTTTACGTCCAGATTGGATAGAGTGCGTATTTTTTTACTAGGAAAACAGTATAGTTATCTTGGAAGACAAATTTGAGGAGTCCTGTGACGAAATAATTAAACCGCAGCCTAACATATGCTACCTATTTCTACCAATTTATTTTTCTCGTAATAACTTTGCTTTATCTTGGGGTATTTCAGTTAATCAATTGATAGCTAACGCAAGATGATTGCTGGATAATTTTTGAACACGAAGCAAATAGTAATTGGAGAGTTTAGTATATAGTCTCAAAATTTAGTTATTTATTTTCTCAGGTAAAATACATTCAATCCCATTACCTTGATCTTTAATGTTTTGTAAAGCTTTCCCAAACATTCGACCTTCATGATTTTGCCACGAAGAGTACTTTAAAGTAGTTATTGTATCTGTACTTTGACTCGAACGATTTGGAGAAGAAGGTAATGATACTATGAAACCTGCAAGTAAATGTGCTAAATTGTGTGAATCTACATTCGATTCGTTACCATGTTCATTTGCTAGTTGTGGGTCACTACGGTATTGGTTTTGCTGAGCTTTTGCTGGAACGCCTAATTGATAAGAATTCAGAATTCAAAAGGGCTTACAAATAATTTTATTATACGGATAAATCCTGCAAACAGTGCAAATTCCCTTTCTCATTCAGCGGTAATCCTCTACAAACATTATTTTTCTCAATGAATTCTTTTGACATAGAATAAGGTAAAAATATTGGCACTTCAATCTGACTATTAATTAAAATTAATTAGTTAATCTCATTCTAAGCATACGACGAACAAATTAAAAAATTTCAGAGTAGACTGTGAACTCTTGAGAACGAACGGTACACTGCTAATATCATCTATAGACATTCTGACAAAAGATTTCTACCATTTAGAATCGATTTTGAATTTTTCGCTGGGTCACAAAAGAATTTTTTCAGTTGTGTATTCGTACTCTGTCAAGTAGTAAACGAAATTGAGATTGTTTTCGAGAGATTTTGGCATGCTTAGAAATTCTTCGCATAGATATTTTGTGACTTCAATACAGTTGTCTACAGAATGTATGATTTATTTTTCTAAAAATATGCATACCTTTGACGATTTTAAATGTAAAATGCACGAATTGAGAATCTATGTACTTTTTGGGACATTTCACTATCCTTTGTCCTTTAATGATTACTTCTCTGAACATTAGACAGTAGTGCTGATCTTTTTAGGATATCTAGATTAATTTAACATGAATGCAACATATAAAAGTAATTCTATAGAACCTTATTATTTCGAAACATACATATTTTTATTTTTGGAAATCATGGCCAGATCTGTTTTGACAGGAAAATGTCGGAAACCAATGAAACCTGGAAGCAGTATTCCGAACCCTGAGAGTCTTCGAAACTCGGAGTCATAGACATGGGTGTCACTAATGAATGATTTTTTCATTTATGCTTAGATAGCGTGCTGCAACTTGTAGTAAAGGAACGGAAAAAAACGAGCTTTCAAAACTTTATGGTAAATTAACTTCGTTCTACAAACTTTTACCGCATGAAGTAAGATCTTTGAATCACTAGACCTGAACTATTTTGAACTCACCCACGTACAGCGCCAACAGACTCAATTTTCCAGAAATAGATCTAAATAGTTATAGAGTAAGACTCACATGAGAGCACATTACTTCAATTACTGATGCATGATACATTTTCTCTCAAGTACAACCCATCAAAGTCTACACAGACGAGAGCAGGCTCGTTTCTGAGTTCGAATTCGTACCCATGTTCCGCATTCGAATATTTTTTATTAAGTGAATCTCAGTCTTTCAAGTATTTCACATGATGGACTCTATGATCAAGACGATTTCGATAATCTTGCACAAAAAAACATTTTTCATGCATAGATTTTTATAAGAAATTTCAATAAATAAAACTGTTTTTCGAATAGGATTCGGTTTGGTTCCAGCTCTGCTAGTTTCTGGCTTTTATTGCGTATCAGTGAAAAGAAGAGTAGTAGCCAAACGAAAAATATTTCTTTATTTTATGTTCATTCTGCTAGGGTATGTGTGTGATACGCCGACATCATTTATCGATACCCACATCCATATATTCTTTAATAAACGTCTCACCTGGCTGCTGTTGACGATCTTCTCTGTTTTGATAAAAACAAACGTGCAATTGTTTCCCATTTCTTAGTCGATAATTATTAAGATTTGCAATCGCCTATTCTGCATAAAGTGTAAAACACAAAGTAAAACTAAACGAACGCTTACATTTTCTGCCATAGATTCATTCTCGAAATTAACGAAACCAAATCCCTTCGGATGATTAGATTCATCCAATGCAAACTAAAGTTAAAATAGAAATAAATAGTATACTTTCATTTCTTTGTTCACTTACTTTATAACTAATAATATTGCCCAATTTAATGAAGAGTTTAAGAAACTCTTGTCTGTTCATGTCAGTACCGAAGTTTTTAACAAATAAAATCGTTTTTCTTTCATGTGTTATATGTTCAATAGAAGTTTCGTCTTTTCTATTTGAATCTGATTCATTATGATTGGAATCAGCTAAACACAAATGAAGTCAAATAATCATAACATAAGTTACGAAAGAGTAACCGTTGATAGACAGAGATCATGACGCAGCTAAGAATAAAGACTTTTTGCGTTGATTAAGAAAGTTAAGATTTTGTAAACGCGATCTCATAGGAATGTTGAAGTATATACGGTAGGAATTCGGACTATCCTCACCTCTCCCAACCCATGGATCGTGACAACAGACGAGTTCTAGCGAGATGACAAACCGTGACAGATGCTATTGATCTATGATCAAAACCGTATGTCAATAAGACATCAGTATAATCAATAAACCACTTCTGTGTTGAAGTTCTAGAGGATGAGATAGACAGTTCTGCGCTTTTGTTTTGCAAGATAAATCAAAGAAAACACCTTTTAAATAATTAGCAACTGTAGTTACATCGTGTTTTTCAGGGTGATCCAATGAGAATTGCGCTAATAGCCTTGATTTCATCAGTCTATTCCTCATAAAATACTAGGGAAATAGAAATTGTTTAGGCTTCTGAAGTTTGATTCACCAAGTTCTAGACATTAAAACAGCAAGGTCGTCACAAAAACCAGAAAAGAATTCAGATTCACCATTTTATCGGTATCTCCACTATTATGGTTTTTTGTTTGGGTAGGAGGAGCATGCTATTGGAGAGAGCCTATAAATGAACAGAAATAATTTTCAAAAAACATTCAAATCTTTTTAAAAGAATTTTCTTTCAAGGCAATTGTTTTATTCAGTACGATGATTGTATCAGAGATAAACTTTGACATAGTATATCATGCAGGAACTCTTTCCTGTATAAAATAGGTATGAAGACACTGGAAAACAACTTTTCGCAATATGGAAAAAACTTATCTTCTGGTAAGAATTTTGTCCTAATATTGTGTAGATTTTTTTCAGAAAAATGTTCCTTTTTCTGAAAAACAAAAATGATATTCTGAATCAACATAAGAAAATGAGCCGATGTATTTGTAGTTGAAATACTAATTTAAGATATTTTTAAACATAAAAATACCACTGTATTAGAAGAACATAACTCAAGACCATGGATCCTTCATACAAGTCAGAGCAGTCATCAGGGTGAACGTTCTTAAAATAGAAGAAAAATACCTCATCAAGTTCTGATTCATTCAGAACAATTTTTTATAGATCAACCAGTTTCGAGGAAAATGTATTCTTTACTTTATTTCAAGAATCAATCCGTATAACCCATGACTGGCCGCATGGAGACCCTCTTACATCGAGGTATTTACATTTCGCTCAATTTGAGGTATCATTTCACAGTAGAATCATTTCAATAATCTAATCAGATCAGGTGGGATCCCGATCGCAATCTAATTGGATTGTATAAAGATTTTATAAAATAGAAGAAATCCTATCAGAATTTTGGACGCAGAATGACAATCAAATCCTTAGTATTGGATGTTATCAGATACAGTGCAGGTGTTTGACGGAATCTCATGCTCGATTTCGACCCACCTCTATTCATTTCACCAGATACTTAATAGTACCTCATTAAGACAATAGGGTTCATTAGTCGAATCCGTTCCCGGAATTCTAGTGGCTCAGGTTGCTTGGTAGGATAAGATAAGATCCGATCCGAGCTGATATCGAATTGCTTCACCTATGTGTAGAGAGAAACGTTTTAAAACGTTTGACTGCAGCCGATTGAAAAAATATTGTACTGCTCTCGACTTATTTCCATTTTACTAAGGGCAATGTCGTCAAAAAGCGTCTTTTTTGTAATTTTTTCTTTCATCAAGGATACACACACTTGACTTGAAATTTTTATTGTTAGTAAATGTAATGATTCTATGTAACCAAAATAAAAACGATTGCAAACACTTGAACTATTGGTAAGTTGAGTAATACAACTGGCAACACCCGAAGACATCATTATTCTGTATTTCGTACAATTAGAAATTACATGAATGAATCATCTGAAAGAGTTGAAATTTTGGCTATGAAGGGATTGCATTGGGTACTTCTATTATTAAAAAAACTCAGCTCTTTATACAGTTCCTATGGTTCTGAAGACCCTCCACAGAATCATGACTTTACCTATACTCTCGACTTTAAGAGGGTTCGACCTCTCAAGTAATCCGACGTAAAGAATTCTGACTCACACAGATTTAAAGTTCACATCAAATACCTCGAAACTATCGAAATATTATCAAGGAGCCTTGGAAGATTCATTGAGAAATAGAAAAAACGACTTCATTTCTATACGACGTGTACTTGTTTTCACTCAGAAAGGAATCGGAGAATTTCATCATTTGAAATTTGTTTTGAGTATGCCAGGTTTATCCCGTCCGTACACGCTTATAATAATCAATTGGAATCAATTGCATTCGGTATTAATCAACACATGATCGTTAATTACCGTGCGTGACAATATGTCTTCAAAACGAAAAATATTTGTTTTTGTAAAGACTCAGCATGTCCTGGTAATTCTAGAAGAAGATTTTCTACTGAAAAGCCTGGTGGGAAATACAGGAAATTTTCAAAAAATCCTTTTTCGTTTTGAAATGATAGTTTCACGAAAGATATTAGAGGGTCATGTGCTGATTTAAACTGGATGGAATTTATTTCATATAATGAGATCATTCAACTGATTTCTGAAGAAACTAAGTCTGCCTGTGCAAGCTTACGGTTCTATGAGTCAGTTTTTTTCTAGAGCTCAGTAACAGAAGCAGTTCTTTAGAGAAGACTTTGTTACTTTAAGTAACTCTGTAAAAAGAACTGACTCATGGAGCGTTGAGCTATCACAGACTTATTGGTGTATTGAAAGCTAGATCATATCGAAAAGTAAAGATGCCTCAAGTCTGTGTTACATTTCACACCAATGTCTTTGCTCATTTCGACAGCATTATTTTTGTAGAGTAATTGGCCCCTCAGCGATCGGGAAATATAGATCAATGGTAACCGAATACGGCAGAAACAATTCTATTCGAAAAACTACTATTCGATTAGATCAAATTAGTGTTCAATTCGAATAATTCACTTGTTCAACTTGATTTAAGTCTCTGTTTTGAATAGCAAAAGGGCACACTCAACGTTTCTCTCGATGTGGGTACACCGGAACCATGTAAGTCTCAGAGGAAAAACTAGAAAATTCTGAATCGAAATTTCAAAGTTGAATGCTGAAACTTGATACTGTAAACTTGAAGAGAAGTGGTTCATTTGAATTCAAGTTTGAAGTTTAATACTATTGATTGATTCAGCTAATCGAATTGCATGCCTAAATACTAGAGAAACATACCAAATTTTAACTCGCGGTATTGAATCCGAATCATTTCTTTTTATGTCAACAAGAATATTGTTTATTTTGTGTGGTGCATCCAGCAAAGCCCGATCAACAGAATCATAACTACAGTGGAATTGAAGAAAACATAAATATATAGATTCTGTTTCTAATCGTAGAACTCACTCTTGAAAATGAATTACATAACTGTTGCCATGATCATTCATGTCATCCACATTTTCTACTTTACCGTACTTACAAAAATATTGCTCTACACTCCATTTTGTCAACAACTGATCCATAGTACATGAAACAACCAAGGTTTTGATAAGTCGATTATATATCGAAGTATTTTGACCAGGGATGGATCGATGAATAAACACTTCTTGACCGTCAATTGTAAGTGGCCTTCTTGACATTAAGCTATTAATACTTGATTCGTCAGTAAATGTCACTGTCGCATAATGCATATTAAAACCTAAAAACCGTATGTTACTTTTGTTGTTTTGAAATGAACAAATGTGAAAACAAAAATTCTTCAATCTACCGAAATGAATATTCTCATTTTTACCTGCCCTGGTGACTGCTACATTACATCTTTCGATACTGAACTCCGACAAAAATGTTTTTAATGATTCCTTCGTTGTTTTAGGACTTATCTCCTGGAATAATAGCGTTCTTTTGGTAGCATCACGTTCTAACTTTGTTTTGTTCATTTCTGTAATATTCAAAATAAAAACAAGCGAAACAAAATAACAAACAGAATGCATTTCTTTCCTTCATCTTTTTGTCTGATGATGCTTCTTATATGTTTTACTTACTTTTGTTGTCACTTAATAAATTAAAAAGTTATAGTTGTAACCTAGTTATAGATGAAAATATCTAAAATACAGGGATTTCACTAGATGTTGCAAATACTTTTATAACAATGCTCCACATTATCAGAAAGGCTTTATGTATGCAGATGTGGGTGTGAGTGTTTTGATGTTGGTAAGGTTGTGGGAACATAGGGTGTACTGGGATATCTAGAGACTAAAGTAGGCGCCATTTACTCATTGGAGGTCTGTTCCCTGCTCTTAGCGAAAAAACACGAATAAAACTATTCAAATCCTTCTGTATTCTTGGTTACTAAGAGCTGTCAAGTTCTAGTCTCTGAGTAACATCTGTAGAATATAGTTGCAATACATCGATACTCAATCCTAATCTGCTGCCCGGTTAAGTTTCATCTCGCTATGCAGATGAATTCGTTAGAAACATAAAAAAGAATATTTGAATGTTTAAAAATAAATTGAGACTTCAAAGAGCCCTGATGTGTCTCCAATGTTAGTCGAGAACCGCTGACTGCTCCTCTCATGTCCTCAAAATAATATGCAATACCGAGGAAGTTAACTGAAAACTCCCAAACAAATCCCTAAGAAGTTTCAGAATATTCAAGGGTACGGAAAAAAGAAAAAAATTCACAGGATCTATGAGGGATTCCAGGTGAACATGCCCCATTTTCTTTCACATCTACGATAATACTAAAGAAAATCAAGTTTTAAAAGAAAAAGCTGTTTATTTTAAAAATTAATTTTTGATAAGTGATAAATGTCATGGAGACTTCTACCAGAGTCCTGTCACCAATCACTCCAGATTTGGATGTGATTTAGTATTCGATCAGCTGAACTCATCCGATGAGTCAATGACAGTGGAGAGTATTTGGCAGAACATCCTTTCAAAAAAGAATTCGCTTATTCGGAAAAATGAATTTCTACTCGTAATGAATACATCTTGGGTCAGATTATGAGGAATTTTATCAGAAATTCGTTGGGTTTCCAACAGCCTGTTAGAATATCAGGTTGCTTCGGATCCACATTCACTTCATCAAATGAAAAAGCTTAGAACATTGCTTGCTACGGAATTTCATTTTGTTACGAAATTGCACATTTTCGCTAATTTACCCATGTAACCATTTTTTGATTTTCAACGCGTCTCCGAGCGTTTCAGATTAAGCTCACTGAACGCGTCAGGATTCGTCCAAAATTCAACATTTTCGAGGGTCTTAACGCGTGTGAAAAGTTGAATGTGCGTCTAAAAGCGTATACACTGACGCGTTCCAACGCGTTTAGTAGTATGTAAAAAATTAAAAAAACAGCTAACACCGTCAGATAGGATCGAACTAACATGATATGGCAAACCATGATATAACTTTCAAATACTTTGTACAGCAAACTGGAAATTATTTTTAGCGACAGCTAGAACCAAGATTCGAACCCATGATCCATCGATTACAAACCAGACATTACATCCATTGAACCATACACCAGTCGATAATGATGTTACGTTCATGAATCACATGAGTGAGTGTTTCTACAAGATTTTCGCATACAAAAGTCGGTTACTCGATTACTTTTATTTTTTAAAATAAATGTAAATAGAAAGCCTATATACCTGATATCATGATAGAGCTATATCTGATCTTCTTTCAACCAAGAAAAAAATTTTAATCCTCAGTACTCAAAAAGTAAATGAATTTTATAGAAAAATGACATCTTTGTGCGATAGATGAATAGAAAATTAGACGGTGTAGAAATAATAATTATGCCTTTTCTCCTTACTAATAATAGAAGAATATACGATTACGGTTCGAAATAAAGATTTTCTGTGCAAATGTGTATAGGAAACTTTTGTCTAGCTACGCTTTCTAACTACATATTTTAGTTTTACAAAAAATTCGTAGAAAATTACATCAAAGACTTAAGTTCAAAAAGATGTTTTCTTTTTACTTTTCTTTTCTTCGAAAAAATACTAATCATTTTTTCATAGAGAATAAATGAAAATTATTCATTTTATTTTTTAAATGAAGCGATAATACAAGATGCTGAATAATTCTTCAAATCTGAGTAGCATCTTAATGATGAAGCATCTTGTGGGACTCCTGTTTACATGTTTATCCTAGATATAATTTACCTTGTTTATTAATTATGCGTAATTCCAAGCAATGATATTTTGGCGAAACATGCACCTCCTTCCTGACATTTTATGCATTCAAATACATTGTGGAAATTTTATTAAGTCAATATAAGTACTCAGCGTGGTAGATTTCATTGCTTTCATCAATAGAAGCACTTTCATTCGAACATGACTATACATTTTTAATCCTGACACAATGTTCAGAATATAATGTGATATAAATGCATGCAAACCGATTTGTACATGAGTTATTGAGACGCATCTGTACGCGTTTGATATTTCCACCCCGTTTAAATAACTATTGCTTTTCTAGAACGATTGCAAACGCGTTTCTCACTAGGATTTAAACGCGTGTGTATACGAATTTATTTTGAGTAGTACTCATGGAAGACCAGTATCCTTCTGAACGCGTTTAGACGACAAGATCTGGATGCGTTAAGCAGTGCTCTCAGGATGCTGTCCCATAAAAACCCGTCCGAATGCCGCTGTTTGCAACAATAACGCATCTATCCGCGTCGAAAATGCGTTTTTCGATTACATGGGTATGCAAGGGAAAGTTTCATTACTTACAATATCAAACCATAAAGATAAAATTGGTCTTGTTTGCTGACACATGAGTAACAATGAAACACCCTTATCTTTGCAGTATGCTCGTTTTATTCTTAGAACAAAATGTGATAAAATCTTCCGACTTATTATCAGTGGAAAATACAATGTAACAGCATCAAAAACCTACACCTTTAAGATGAAATTACCCGATTGATCTTTATTGTAGCATGTATCGGGGGAAAACTGCAGTGTACATCACTCCTCTTCAGTTTACAACAAGTCTTATAAACTGTTGGTAGCACACTTTCGATTTTCGAGACGGTCTCTCTCGCTTTCCAATTTTAAACCTTCTCCATACAAGAGCGCTGATCGTGGTCTTGGCGCTATCCGAGCGTTATTTACTATTTTTTGAATGCTTATTATAAGAAAAATGTTAAATTAAGAAAAAAAATTAACTACGCAGAATGGATATAAACGGGCGAATAGCTACAATGAAAACGCAAAATAGGGTGCCCTTCCGAGAAAAAAGATGAAAAAATTCGTGTTATGAAATTTTCTGGATTTTCTACTAGCATTATAAAGTTATAGATATGTAAGTTCCACATCTTAACCGTACCTTCGCTAACAAGCTTGCCTTGTGGGATTCTCCAAGGGCACATTTACGAATTTTCTACGATAGATTCAATTCTTTTTCAGTTTACAAGCAAGAAACATATATCAGATGTTTCTGTACCCATTAAACAATTAGTGCACAATATAAAAGTTGTGCTCCACACTTTGTGTCCGCAAGTCAACAATAATAAGAATACGAAAACAATCATTAAACCTGATTATGATGTAGCAAGTAGGTTCGAATATGGAATTCCTAGCAAATATGTGAACATAAACTCTCTCCTTAGAATGTTTATCGCCTTATTTGCTACAGTTCTTGTTGTAGTTTTTACACTAACACTGAAACTTCGACGAGGACGTGGATACTTCTTCAACTGAATTGCCAGTTAACATATTGGTTTGATCACGGATTGTCCCCGCAATCGGAGTGAGTCTCTAACGAGATAGTATAACATGCAACTTATCGCAAAGAAAAACACGACAGCTTTTGAAAATTTCCAAGTGTGAGTCAAGTTTCAAAGATACCATGATCCGTTTAAAACATCAGCATTTTCATTCGTGATATGAGGCGATACTATTTGAAGAAAATAGCTTTGAGGCGCAAGGCAAAAATACAATATTGAATTTTTAAACGATGTGCCAATCGATACAATATTATATATAAAATTCCGAAGGAAACATTCGAAAATGAAAACAGAACACTGAAAATATGAATCAAAACAAAATAAAGTGTGCAAGCCGTTCTTTCTATCGTGGAGTTATTCTTCCAAAAATGAGATAAGGTTTCTTCCTTCAGATAGACACAAAACAAATCTCTCTCAATGATAATAAAATTTTGGTCTCGTCCCTTTCTGCTAGAGTGGGAGTTGATAATTCCTAAGCCAACATTCTCATGTAAGCGGCAACCAATGCAAAATTCGAGTAAAACTTCGTCTCAGTTTTTTATATGTAACTGGATAGAGCAGATGACAAAAATCACGAATATCTGGTTTAAAACCTTTCTAGATGCTGTCTTAGGTTCGAAAACCAGAAACCTTTCAGCTTCTGGGAAACCCCTTTTTCAGTAGTTTTTCGTAAAATCCAATTTTGAGACCCAAGACATAGGCTATTAAACTTAAAGACGACATATTCTTGCTTAGCGTACAATCCTGAATGAGATTATGCCATCAACAACTTTCTAGACACAAACTGTGGCCTGGTAGGGGCTCTACAATGGGGTCTTCAGAAAACCTGAGCACCCCTTTTCTCAAACTTTTCACAGGTTTTATTTTTCATGTTAGAATCAATTTTATACGTCAATCGACTTGCCAGATGATTCTTCACCAAACTATACGAGTAGATTTTTTAAATTCCTTTCCTTGGTTGAGAAAATCGGACTTTACTAAAAACTTGTGCTTAAACCAAAAACTCACTTTTCAGATTTTTCTTGACTTTCGAGATATGACACCCAAAAGATCACCAAGTAGGTAATCAAGCATGGGCAATTCAATGAACACCTTATCGCGAGCTTCACATGGTTCTTAAGGGGTTTTGAAAGCCCTTAGAAAGGTTTTTGAGGGAGTATTACCGAGAAAAAATTATCACTACAGTGTAAAAAAAATCGTAGAATAATAAAACCTATGAAAAGGGTTTAGGATTGGCATCAACCATTTTCATAGGGTTTCTTATTCTACGATTAATTTATACACTGTATGCTTTTTACCAGAGAAATAAGAATGTCGCATAGATAGCATGCTGCTGTTCATTTATTTATGTTCTGTTTATTATCAAAGGCACTTAAACAAGTGACACTACACGGTTGAAACGGAAGCAGAAGCATTATAAATAAATTTTTGAGCTTGGTGCATCAATTATCCAAATTACTGTTACTAAAACGTGTATGAGACTAAATTTCACCCACGCAAGAGGAACTAAAAAACATTTTCAACTCATCTACATACGGCTGGCCATCTTTCTATGCTTGTGTGTGGGTGTGGGTGAGGTTGCGGATTTGCGCTTGGGTGAAGGTAATGTTGGAAGGGTAAGTATAGTTATCGCTACACGCATACCCCCAGAAAAGCACTTAGATACTCAAGTGGGCATTTCGTCTTGCGAACTTCAAGCAACACACAGTGAATAGTATTGTAATTTCTTGTTTGAATTGTCTCGACCACTCCCGGCTACTGTCGTTTGCCTCAGAATCAACACCTGCTTCGGATGAGGTACTGTACTTGTCACTTTCAATGGTTCTGTTGCGTATAAATGCATACGAGATCGATTTCGAATGCTGTTGACGCTTTCCCTTTCGAGCGATGATAGATGTTACTTATTGGAACTGAGATTTTTACGTCAAAATCTGCAAGAAACGGCGGAAATTACCGAAGTCGGTGAACGTGTGAGCTTCCTGCCATACTCAATTTCTTATGAATATCAGTATGTCGTGAAAACTCTTTCAAAAACCTTTCACAGGGCTTTCGAAACCCCTTAAGAACCATGTGAAGCTCGCGGTAAGGTGTTCATTGAATTGCCCATGCTTGATTACCTACTTGGTGATCTTTTGGGTGTCATATCTCGAAAGTCAAGAAAAATCTGAAAAGTGAGTTTTTAGTTTAAGTGCAAGTTTTTGGTAAAGTCCGATTTTCTCAATCAAGGAGAAGAATTTCAAAAATCCACTAATATAGTTTGGTGAAGAATCATCTGGCGAGTCGATTGACGTATAAAATTGATTCTAGCAGGAAAAATAAAAGCTGTGAAAAGTTTGGAAAAGGCGGTCCTCAGGGTTTCTGAAGACCCCATCGTAGAGCCCCTACCAGGCCACAGTTTGAGTCTAGAAAGTTGTTGATGGCATAATCTCATTCAGGATTGTACGCTAAGCAAGAATATGTCGTTTTTAAGTTTAATAGCCTATGTCTTGGGTCTCAAAATTGGATTTTACGAAAAACCACTGAATAGGGAGTCTCACAGAAGCCGAAAGGTTACTGGTTTTTCGGACCTAAGACAGCATCTAGAAAGGTTTTAAACCAGATATTCGTGATTTCCGTCATCTGCTCTATCCAGTTACATATAAAAAACTGAAACGAAGTTTTACTGGAATTTTGCATTGGTTGCCGCTTACTTCATAGCGTACACGGAAAACAGAATAGACAAATGCACTACACAGCATCCATGAACACGCACACCCGCAAATACTGATAATGTAAGTCTCGAGTCTGTTGTGTTTTTCGATGCAGTAAAGAAGCAATGTGAAAGTTTACACAATCATAGTTCGATACACCATAAAATACCTTTCAAAGACTTGCAGGTAGGGGTGTCACTTTGGCGTTCCGTTCACAAGAACGGGGAACGCGGTACAAAAATTCATAACATTATCAGAAAAAGATATGCCACTATCACTGTATCGAAATAATGCTTAAAACGAAATTTGAGCTGCGTTCCCGTCCCTTAGGAACGGAACGCTTGGGAACGGGGAACGCTGACATAACCAGCCAGATCACGTGTTCTCTATAGGAATCTACAAGATTCAAAATTCTCTTTTTTATGACTCAGAGCTTAAGTTACAACTCTCGGTTAATGTCAATCAATCTTTTAGTTCTTGCTTTGATAGACACCGAAAATGAGATACGTTCTCGTTCTAGTCTATGGGATTCTTTTATTTCAAAGTGAACTTTCTAGAGAAAAAAGTCCCTTTTTCCCGAGCACGGATGGCTAGAAGGTCTAGACAGAAAGCCTTCGATCTGATAACGCCTTTACTGATCAAAACCCAGCACAAAGCTGATTAAGCCCAAACTCCACATTAATTTAGAATGCTATAGTACATTTACATATATTTAGGTCCTTTTTCTGATGTGGGTTGCCTTGGTGGCTTTAGAATTCAACGGTGTATGACAAAAATTATTTGTTAGCGGCATGAATTGGCAAAACTGAAGTGCATCTATCTATATGCACTGAGCTAATCTATTGCTGATTTTTTCCATTCTGCACACTTGTTAATTTTCTCTCGAAATCCTGAAAACACAGGCGTAACGTTCCTTGTTTGTCAGATTTATGATTAAAAAATTAGTGCTAGTGACGTGTTTCAAAACAGGACATCAACTTTCACTGAAAGCATATGAATTTGAAAAATCTGTGAATTGAAACACTATTTCTGAAAACTAAATATTACATCTTGGAGATGACTCTTGGAGCTACAAAATATCTATCTAACTTTTTTGTGGAACTCACATATTTTTTCGAAGAAAATCAAGGGGGAAAAGGCGGATTTCGGATTCCCAGGATTCCCATGAAATTCCCAGGATTCTCGGATTCCCATGAGATTCCCAGGATTCTCGAATTCCCATGGAATTCCATGGATTTTCATGGGATCCCCAGGATTTTCATGGGATTTCCGTGGGATTTCCATGGGATTCCCAAGGTCCTTTGGGTTCCTCGATTTTCAGAATCCCACGGGAATCCCATGAGAGTTGTGGAATCCCATGGAATTACGGAATTTTATAATAAAAAATGAAATTCCCGAAATTCTATAAATAATCATAATAGATGTCACGATTTAGATTACATTATTTCGTTAGAAAGCATTAGCTTCTATAGTTCAAAACGTTCTGTTTACCATATCGATGAGGGTGAGGATCTACGTCCTCTTTTCATCCCAATGAAACACTAACATCGGTCTCCTTATTTTCCATAATACTACATGGTTTTCTTAAAGATATTTCAAAATATTAAATGAACGAGGTGACACTTGTTACACATGAGCGTAAATTATGATTTCAGTTTTTTTCAGACATCTAATTAAATTATTTCTTGGATCTTCATTGGGTTCCTGGGATTCGTATTTGATTCCAGGATTCCCATGGGATTTAGAATCCAGAGAACCCACCGATTCCCTCTTGAATTCTATCATAATTGAAAGAGTTCGACTTTTTTTCTTAGATTGCATTCTAGATACCGATTGCCTTTATTATTTATGCGTTTTAACTAGAATAGTTCAATAACACGTCTTTTAGAAACGAGTTCGTCACAACTTTTGGACTCAGGATTGCATTATCATTAGTCCGGTCTGATG
Source organism: Rotaria macrura (assembly GCA_900239685.1). Taxonomy (NCBI): domain Eukaryota; kingdom Metazoa; phylum Rotifera; class Eurotatoria; order Philodinida; family Philodinidae; genus Rotaria; species Rotaria macrura. The sequence continues at coordinate 74,780 of OENT01000341.1, forward strand.
ACACACATACACTCCAAAAAAAAACTTTACTGAACCCCTAAATAGGTTCGGTAGATGAAAAAAAGTTTGCAAATGCGTTGAAAGTTCCAAAAATAGAATAAAAAGATACACGGAGCCTTTAAAGGATCTGACCGTGTCTCGCAATCAGATTCTTTTTCCTTCGAAACGTTTTTAAGTTCGGTAGAGCAAAAATAAGGTTTCATAGGCAACTACGAAACTTGAACAGTTTTNAAAACTGTTCAAGTTTCGTAGTTGCCTATGAAACCTTATTTTTGCTCTACCGAACTTAAAAACGTTTCGAAGGAAAAAGAATCTGATTGCGAGACACGGTCAGATCCTTTAAAGGCTCCGTGTATCTTTTTATTCTATTTTTGGAACTTTCAACGCATTTGCAAACTTTTTTTCATCTACCGAACCTTGTTGTGGGTGTTCGGCAAACCTCTTTCTTTTTTAGAATGTATAACGAAAATCGTTGTGATTTTGGTTATTTTTTAAATATCAGTGTGTAAATCACGACTTTTTCTGCTGGTCATCTATTTGAAGAAGGAAACGAAGTCAGTGCTTTACTACCTGCTCAATTGTCATTTAGTTTACACTAAATCATCGACTGTTTTCTCCTTTACATGGGATGGCCAGCAGAAATTATCGCGATATATACACTGATTTTTTTAAAATTATCAAAACTATAACGATTTTCGCTACATGAGCAGATATTTTGCTAAAGTTTCTAAGCGTAATACTTATATGCCTCACTTTGATTTATTTATGTGTCCTAGATAATACCTATAATTTATAATCTCAAGAGCATAAACCAGATTGTTGCCATAAATCAACATGTTGCAACTTGTTTTCTCGGTGATAAGAATTACGAATTTCAGAAGTCTTTGTAGTATAATTTTAATGGCAAGAAGTCCTTTTTTCACAGAAACTAGTTTATCTGTATAGTCTGTTTCGTAAATTGGTTCGATTGATGCTTCTAATACTATAGAATATAGATTATATTATCGGGATTCCCGGGATTTTCTTGGGATTCTCGGGATTCTCGTGGGATTCCCGGGATTTTCTTGGGATTCCCGGGATTCTCATGGGATTCTTGGGATTTTTATGGGATTCGGAATCCTGATAATCTGCCTTTTCCCCCTTGAAGAAAATAGTGAGTGGAAGTTTAAGAGTGAGACTTTTTATGCTGCCCATCCCCCACCCGCGAATACAAACATAGCCCCTGAGTCCCAGATGCCCCATCAAGGGGATCCAACCCCTCTCAGAGGTTTCCAGTCGCTGCCCTCAGGGGAGTCCAGACTCCCCCAAAAGGGGTTCCAGACCCCCCTCCCCCATGGAGGGTACCATCCCCTCCCCTCATTAGAGAATACCAATCCCCGACCCCCCCCCCCATAACAGGCATAGCTCTGGTTACATGCGCCCACTCCCCCCTCCCCTCATTACAGACCATACAAACCAGTGTATGAACCCATTAAAAACATAGCAACCACCATTCTATCATCGTCATATATCACACCAGTATTTGCCCCTTCTTCCGATGTTTTTAATAAGAAAAATGTTCAATTAAGAAAAATGAACAACGGAAAATGGAAACTAACGAGTGAATAGTTACAATGAAAATGAAAAATAGGGCGCCTATCTGAGAAAGACGATGCGAAAAACTTCGTCACCGTACATTTTCTGTTTTCTATTAGCATATGAAGCTATAGATATGTGAGTTCAACATTTTAGTCCCAACGGGGCTGTGCTAGCTATCTTTTTTGAGTATGTTTAGACTTTCATATAAACTGAGTTTATTCGGCATGTGACGGATTTGTTAGCGACGTAATGGAGTATGAACACACTACTGAAAAGATATCGTCATAATCAAACAAAAGGTTTGGAAAAGATTTCAAATCCTACAAATCCTCGCTCAGAGTCATGGTATTATGACACGATAGCAAAGTTTATTTCTACACTAGATTGTTTATTTATGAAGCTAGTTTTTTTGAAGAAATGTTTTTGGAATTCGATCTGGTTGAAAGTTTTACCATAGGTGTAGCTTGGACTCCAAAGTCTATTCAACAGTTTTCAAAGTTCATTCATCCTATCGTTCGAAAGATATTCATTAATTACCATTTTATTAATTGATTAATTAGATTTAATTCATAGTCATGTGACAGAGCAAACAGTTTTATATTAGGCTGTTGAATTTTGAAAATTCCATATACCCTCGTTTCAGTTTGAAATCCACTGCCATTTTTCTGGTTAAAATTCAGATTGAAATCAAAAGAACCATCGTGTGACCCATTCCTAGGAATGGCGGTTTCTGCTCCCGAGACCGGTAACAGAAAACGCATAAAACAAATGCATGAAAATATCACAATTTATTTAGCGCAATGTAGCTATATGAAAATAATGGTGCAAAACGAAATTTGATATACGTTCCTCGTTCTTGGGAAAGGGGAACGGGTTCATACAATCGTGAGAAATAATATATGCAACTGTCGCTGTATCGAAATAAGGCTTAAAACAAAATTTAAGATGCGTTCCCATTCGTTAGGAACGGAACGTTTGGGAACGGGGAAGGGTGACACCCCTACTAGCAGGAGCAATTGAAGAGCGGTTGTGAATTATCAGCGTCTTCATTTTTACTTTGAGCAGATGAATGCCACAGCATCAGCACAACAAACTACACCATTAGTTAATGCAGGTAGTAACCTCGAATCATTTTCTCTGGTTTGGCTTGATGCAATGGTTAACGACACTCAAGAAAACATAGAAGCTCAAGTGACACTCCGTGCGTCGATTAACCATTTAAAAGCATACAAGGATACGAGCGAGTGTGAACAATATATACAATCAATGCCAGATGGAGACCGTGCAGTACTTATTGTCAGCGGAAAATTAGGCCATGTGTTAGTTCCTTGCATCCATGAACTTCGTCAGGTTTCTTCGATTTATGTTTATTGTCGGAACAATCAATTACATGAAACATGGGCTAAAAGTTTTCCTAAGGTGCGTAAGCACATTTTAGTGGCCAGAAATCAGTGTTACTTTTGAACGCCAGAAACCTAAAATTAGCATGAACCGAAATCGATTCACTAGATTCTAGACCGTTCTATTTTAGATACCTGTAGCATACTAGTTAAGCCGCCGTGGAAGAATGGTTACGTTGCTAGACACGTATTCACAAGATACTGTGATCAAACCTCAGTACTATCATCCATGGAATGACCTTGAACAAGTCACTAACGGCTATTCGTTTCGGATGACTCATCCGATTGTGTATTGATTACATCGTTAGTCAGTATGTAGAGTCGAAAAAAACACCCAAGACAGATGTCACTACCACGTTGTACCTATGTTGACCGCCAGCCCTACATAAGTAGGGGAAAGCGTTGGATGGAAATGGGTGCAGATACCGCCACCCGGAAAAAAACAGACGATAGAAACTGGCGCACGTGGATCTCGTGCCGGCCCCAACGGGCGATAGACCTATGGGAGCTATTTTCTATATTTTTTTCTATAACATACTAGTTAGATCTACTGATCAATTCTTTTCATGTGATGCTAGACAAGGCAATTCGTTTTTGTCTGCTTGTAATCGTTGTTGCATACACAGTGGTCTTATGTAGTATAGTAGCTTCCATTTCTACTGTAGTTATCTTCATTGCATCGTCACGATGGTCATTTGTCCCAAGTGTTTTGGACAGACAGATACAGGCGAATTTCGCTTTCTATAACCTATTCTTACAGCCTAGTTAATGATATTTTCAATGGAAAAAAAGAGTACCGTTTATTCGAAATGAATTAATCAGTAAGTTTAACAGTTTCTTTGGATGAAGATTACTAACTCTCAGAGATCTCATTGTTCAACTCTTCTCATAGCTGTATTTTACCTACATGTCATTTGGTCCCTCTCAAAAATAACGAAATGCGATTGCAAAATAAGTGGGAGCGGAAGACAAACAAGTAAGCGCTATGTTTATAGCAGCTAGAAGATATAAGCCGCGAAAATCGACCAAGAATGAGGACAACAGAATCGTAAAATTAATTGTATTTGGTATATGAAAAAAATATGTTTTTTAGAATTCGGAAAGACCTCTAATAGTGTTTAAGGTTGTCTTCAAGCTGCAAAATTGGAGCATATGATAAGAACTGAGAGGGACACAATGCCCGAACTGTTTATTGATCCTTTTAAGTTCTCGGCCCAGGTCGAAGGTGAGCAATCGGGTTCTGTCGGACACTTCCTTAATCCGACCTATTCCGGTGATTGAAATCGATCAGATTCCTATGGTCCGAATCCGGTCGGATCCGATTAGATCTTACAACTTCCGATGAATTCCGCTCATCGTCTTCCGATAAGTTCCGAAAAACAGATCCGACAAGATTCGACGGTCGGAATCCTGTCGGTTCCGTCAAGTCATTCGTCGGATTCCGACACCTAATATAATCTAACCAAATCGAAACTGAGCCATCGGATTCTGTCGAAAACATTCTCAATCCAAGCAGTTCCAACAACAGAATCCCATAGCTTCTGATTAGACCCAGCCTAGGACCTCTGACCCTGTTAAGCTCGATTTCTTGATTCAGCGCCGTTCAAAATTCTCATGACATTTTGCAATTGCTTATCGACGTCCGGGAATCCAAATCAGCTATCATTTTTTGTGGAGGTGCTCTCATTGGTCAGAAATTCCAGTCAACGAAATTGGACTGTTTTACGCTTAGAGTGTTTATTTCAAGTCCTATCCCGATTCTAATAGAAGGTTGTAATAGATTATTGAGGTGTGGGAACCCGAATTGAATGTCAATTCTTGTATGGGAAGTTCCATAGACGTAGCAGTGGGCTGATAAAGATTGCCACTTCTGAAAGATGGCTTTATTATTTTTTTCCACTTTTGCGTGTTTTTGATGACGCTTTCATAACAATTATGGGTGGTTAGTCGTCGAAATCAATTATTATTCGGTGAAATTGAGTGGATGATGGTAGGGGAAACCGGTCTGAGCGCCTTTCGATGTGGTGTCGTTTTCGCCAAGTGCATTGTTCAGTGTGAGTAATGCATTGAATGGTTTTCGTAACGTAGTGTTTTTCTGATCCAAATGAGTGAATCAATTTAGGGGGAGGCATCTCAACGGCTTTCGGTGAGATATCGTATTCGCAAAGTGCACTGCTTCACGTGGGTGTTGCAGTTTCTCGTAAAATTCCTTTTGAAGCACTTTTGTTGTAAAATGATTTTAAATGGCTTTTTGTTTGGTTGTTTTTGTTTTGAGTGCGGTTTACGGCGAGATGCTGTCAGGAACAACGCCGTATACTGTTCTTTAACGTGATTTCCGGTCGTTTGCCGTGTCTCAAATTGTGCTCCTATGACGTTTTAATTTAATATTGTGGTGACATCAATCACGGGTCCTCGTGTATCGATACGTATCAATGGACCCAATGTTGATTACGACCGGTTTCTGTCGGATCTGTAATGTTTTGTTGAAGAAACTGATAGAATTCGGGAATACTCTGTAGCCGGAACGTGCCGGATCTGACAAGATCCTTTCCTTGGCTAATGTTTGTCGGCTTCCGGGTCACTGGATTCTGGCCTGAAACCGACAGAATCCGATCGGATTAAATCGGAATCCGATGATATCCACCATAATCCGGTATAGATTTCGATCGATTCCGACTAGTTACTGTCCTCGGATCTCTCAACCAGTGGGGAGATCTCATGAGTTTATAACTTAATAGCCATTGTTTGGCCCAATTAGCATCGTGTTAGAAATCAGTAAATAAGCGTAGTCTTGTTCAAATATCTAGTTAACTAGTCATCAGAGAAACAGTAGCTCACATCGTGAATCGTGATTACTAAAAGAATGCATTAAACTATAAACAGTATGACCGAAAACTATGAGAAGAGAAGTTTTATTTAGTGCTATCATTCCAATCTATTAATCTTTTTCACTTTTGAATCGATCACCCAATTCTCATACGTGCGTTACACTGAAAAAAATAAGGTGCCAAACGAAACCTCCGAGGTTTCGTCAAGTTTTACTATACTATATAAGTGTCAGTAGGATCATACGAAGCATTTAAGAGGTTTAGCAATATTCAGGGTTTTGTAAAATTCTTTATACAGTTTTGAAATATAAACATGTTTCGTCCTGAACCGTTTCAAATTTGCGTTACCCCTGAGGTTCGGTCAAAAACCCTTTTGAGTTTCGTATACAAAACGTTTTGTAAATATTCGTCCGTGTAGAATTAGGATTACAAACTTCGTAATATGAAGTTACTATTACCAAGTCATTACGTTACCAAGTAGCTGGTAACTTGTCCGTTACCAAATACGTGGTTATGGCAACAGGCCGCTACGAGTTACTGGGTAACGTGTTGACCCACTCCTTTAATAAGCATCAACAAAAGCTTTAAGAAAAATTACGAAATTCTATAAAGTTTGACCAAATTAAATCAGACTCGGAGAATCCATTTTTTAAATGCCTATTTTCACGATTTTCAGTTCATATTTTTCGAGAAAAACATTTTTTTCCACAAAAATTTGAAGTGTTTCATTGAAACTATTGTTTTTCTCACGAAACCTGTTTCTGCATTCAGAGATAGATTTTTAAAAAGGAAGAATACCAGTGAAAATAATAAAAATTTCTGTATCAGAGTCAGATTCCGTGACCCAAACTTGCTTTAGTCAAACATTTTAGAATTTCGTTTTTTTCGTGAAAACTTACTTTGCTGATAATTGAAGGGGCCGTTGATTCATTCGCTCCGATACCGTTACCGGGTAACTGGTAACGGAAATGTTACCCGTTATTTGATGAAATATTCCATTTCTAGTTAGATCAGTTGTCCGAAGAGCAGATGTTAATGGGAGTTCGATTTTGATAGTTAAAGCCTGCTGAAATATTTTATTTGAATTACAATCAGTTGTCAGATGAATAAAAAAAGAATGGCGAGTTCGATTCTAGAATTTACAATAGAATGAAATGTTTTTTTTTCTATTTAGATCAAACGTCCCCTGCCGATCGTTTCGCCCACCGGAACCTGGAGGAACTGGCAGAAAAAATGCCTGAAAATTGCGGTATTCTGTAGGAATACACATGGCGTTGCTGGAACATGGAAGTAGTGTCCTGGCCACAAACTTCCCTGATTTTTTCTAGTGAGTTCCGAGTAAGTTGGTGTGTCTTCCCCGCAAGAAACGGCAAAACTCATGGGAAACAACTTGGGAAAGTTTGTGGCGGAAATATTGCTTCCATGTTCCAGTGATATCATGTGATTCGCTATAGGTTTCGGTGATTTGCTCTTACTTTTCTGCCGACTTTGACAGGACCCGGTTCTTTTTTTTTAGAGAGTTGGAGATTTTAGCATTGAATGCTGGTGGAAAAATACTTCCACAATGAAGTATAGCATTCTGCGAAAGTTGCATTCAATGTTGAATTGTGAATTGTAAACAACTCCAAGTAGGAAGGCTCGCTATCGGCTATTAAAAATTAAGAATTTTTACGAAACCTCAAAGGATTTCGATTTCGTTGCAAAAATCGGAGCCCTTTAGGGTTTCGTGTGGCACCTATTTTTCTTTCAGTGTACAGACGTGAATTTTACACATGAAATTCTAATAGAAAATTGAAGCCGTTCGAATTTCTAATATGTTGTCCTTAGAGATAACTGAATACTGACTAGAGATACGCACTTTTTTATTGTGGAAACAAACAGAAACCACTTTAAATCGTTTTCAAAAGCTTTTTAGGTCATCTTTTCTCTCTGTCAACAACACAGTTGGAATTCGAAAGACGTGAGTTTTGAAGCAAATTATGTTTTCTGTCGGAATTCATTGTCAAAAATGTTTCTCTGCTTCTTTCCCGATCGTATGTTTCAAAATTCCAGTCTCATATATACTGTTATCGGCATATTTTTTGCTGCATCAGTAAACTCTACCCAGGTCGGAAAAATACGGTCGTATACATGATCCTAGAATTACGACCGTATTTCGTCGTTTACGGCATTGATATAACAGCAGTATACTGTCGTGAGCAACAAGAATACGATCAATTACGACAAATGATACGACCAAACACACTCACCGTATTTCGTCGTATTCTTGTCGTTTACGATAGTGTACTACTAGTATTAATACCGTATACGACAAAACACGGTCGTAATTCTAGGGTCATGTATAACGACCGTATACGACGTCGTATTTTTCGATCTGGGATATTCGTAAATCGAGATATACGAAAAGGCATCAATAATGCATGCACTCTCAACAATGACATTTGGAGACAAAATTTCCTGTCTTTATTTTAGAGTGGAAATGTTCATCATATCTCCTTCTAGAGAGAAACTGTTAGATGGTGCTTTCTTGTTCAGTAGTTTTAAATGTCACCGGTGAATCTCATATCTGTACATTGTTGAATTCGACTCTGTTGAATAATCAGAAAATAGTTAGAAGCATTGAACAAAGAGTAGAAGAATGATTCGATGAAGCAAAATTGTGAATCAAGGGGAGAAAAGCTGTCTTCTGACATAGAGGTGAATCAAAGAAGAGAGAAAGAATAATGGCACGCGTATGTAACAGAAAATAATCAGTACAACAATGCTGATATCATAAAAATATATTCCAGAATGAATTCGAATCAACTTACGAGAGATTCCGAAAGATGAAGATTATGCTCAAAGACCATTTCTAGAGCATACTTTCTTTAACACAATACTGCTCTAAGTATGAAAATACCAATGCTTGTATTCGAAATTGCAGTAACTTGACTCTTTTGATTTAGTTTGTCTATTGCATGCATGTAAATGTATTGTTTGAAAACGTTCTATTAATGCCGTCGAATCAAATGAGTACCGCTTGATGATTTGAATCTAGAGCAAAAATTTTGAGAATAACATTAATCTAGAACACATGAATTTGACATTTCAATTGAATTATCTATGAAACATTGATAGATAAACTATAGACTAGAACCGACGTCATTATTAAGTTCTTTTAATTAGGTCGAAAAAAATTATTTTTCATTCCCTTCCGTGGTGCTACTAAAATCTTATACCTGGCTCGCATACACGGGTATAACAAAGAATGCAGAAGTTTCTTTGAGAAAAAAACTCCTATTTTCATCTATTATAATAAGTCTCTGAAAACAAAACCATATTTATTAAGAACTTAGGATAAAACTGCTTTGTGACTTTTTTTTTCACTTTCTTTTTCATGTTACCCTGTGTTTGACTGAAAAATACTTCTTCAAACAGAATTTATAGATTGCTTGAAAAGACAAAAGACAGCCCGTGCATTTTTCCAACTTTGACAAAGACCAGCTTTTATTCAAAGATGAAAGTTATTTTTCTTAACAGGAAGCAGAGTTGACTATTTTTCTTAAAGATGAACAATTAATGATAATCCTACTTATCAAAAGCCGAGTATGTTTCAATTAATTAAAGTTTGGTTTTTGAAAATTCATCTTTAGGTTCTACATGTTCACAGAACACCGTTTGAAGGAATAGTGCTAAATTCAAATTCTTTTGTACTGTAACTTGTTTAAATCTGTCCTTCAGTGGAGAATCATCCATTCTACAAGTGCCTATAGTAAAGTAAAGTTCTAATGATGGCTTAGTAGTAGTGTTGTAGCTATTGGTAGGACATTAGAAGTTAAGGTTCCACTGATATGTTGAGTTCTTATTCAAAGATTCAAACTCTCTAAGTATAGTAGGATTCATCCTACAAAGAAGGCGAACAAAACCACTATAAGTGCCCGAATATAGCCAAAATGCTGATTTTGCCATTACTTGATAGTTTTACGCTTATTTGTAAATATCACTTGTTCTCTCTGTTGATATCAAAATCTTTATACTTAGCTTAATGACTCCGGTGCGCGAATCTGACAGCTGAGTTCCTTTTTTCAAGTTCTTACAATGTTCCCCTAGCTGTAGCGATCGAGAAGCTCTGGATTCACAATGAGAAGGGCGCTGAGATCTAGATTTACTTCAAAACATTGATGGCATTGGCCATAATTTTTCATGATGTCGGGCGCTGCTGATTTTACAAGAAAACTTATTTAACTTATGGTAACTAGTCTATAACACTCACTAGAATGAAGAACTTTCGAAGTTCATCGCATACCCCAACAAAGGGTACTTAGGCTGCGCTTTGTCACAAGATCAGGTTCTGCTTGCAGTTCTTGTTACTAGCAGTGCATTAATATTGATCGTTTTATGAACATGATTTTGGTGAAATCTAAATCATTTTAATGCCATGATTTACATGCTAAAATCATGGTTGAATTTTGAATGCATACATGAAAATGTCAATTCCGCGATGAAAAATGGCATTCTTATCATTTTGGACATTATTTCTTCCAGCTATAAGTTCCATTAAAACGATGTACTTTTTTTTGCCATTTTTTATTCCATGGATGTGTTATCAATAAGTCTAATAGATTTTAGGTCAGAGGTGTATTTGTTAAACTGAAAAAGCTGATCGAAAAAATAAAATCTGACCAAGAAAAACGAAGACGTTCAAAAATCCAGGAATCAATAGCAATAACTGTGTTTAATATGATTGATTCTGATGAAAAATCGACATGCGAACTTGATGGTCAATTCATTCATTCGCAGTTGTTGCTAGATGTTTTTACTCGAATGAAATGGACTGAAATGGATAAAAATGAACTTGTTACATTATGCAATCAATACTACTCAGATAATGAGTCTCAATTGAAAATTATCAAGGAATTTGAAAAAGACTATGAACCGAGATTTGCATTGTGGTGGTACACAAGAGACTCGTTTCTCTATCGACTGCTCAACAAAGCTCTTCGTATATTAAATATTCATTTATTGTTTCTCTTTCGATTTTTCATACGGGATCTATGGGATCAACTTCAAGAGCTCCGATGCTTATCGCCTATTCATCTTTATCGCAGTCAATTGATGTCAACAGAAGAATTGAAAATATTGAGGAATGCCAAAGGACAGCTGCTTTCGATGAATTCATTTGTATCAACTACTAAAAGCCGCGATTTAGCCATATTCTTCTTAGGCGATCCAGATGTTCCGTGTTATAATATGGAACGTGTAATTTTCGAAATCATTGCTGATCCAAAACTCGCTGGCGAGAAACCGTTCGCTGATATAACTTGTCGGAGCTGCTTTCTCAGTGAAGAAGAAGTTCTTATCATGTTCGGCTCAATCTTTAGAATATTAGATATTGAGCGCGAAGCGAATGGAATTTGGATCGTTAGCATAGTATTGTGCACAAATGACAACAAAGATTTCACTACGATTTTGCAACATTTAAAAAATGAATATGGTGGAGGGAATTGCGAAACAGATTTAATTCACGTTGGTCAACTCATTCGTCGAATGGGGCATTCTAATACAGCTGAACAATATTTTCATCGATATCTCAACTCATTAGTTCATGACAATGTTAATTTAAGTACTTCTTATTTCAATCTTGCCGTCGTGGCCAACGACAAAGGTGATTACCATTCAAGTCTTCAACTTCATCTCAAATGTCTCAATATTAGAATGAAAATTCTAATGCCCAATGATGCAGATCTTGCAGAGAGTTACAATGGTTTAGGCAATGTTTATCGACAACAATGCAACTACAAAGAATCGCACAATTGTTATAGAAAAGCATTGACTATATGGCGAAACGTATTTGGTGACAACCATTCAAAAACTGCTGTCGCGCATCAAAATATAGGCATTGTTTATGCTCAAGAAAAGAAATACTCAAAATCTCTTGAACATCACACAAAAGCATTGTCGATTCGGGAAAGCCAGCTTCCGCATAATCATCCGCAATTGGCCGATTCACATGACCATATTTCTTCTGTTCTTTGTTTCCTTGGTCTTTATGGCAAAGGATTGAAGCATTTGACGGAGTCGCTTAGAATTGCTCAAATTTCGCTTCCTTTAAAGCATCCATCAATAGCAAGGATACATAGAGACACGGGATACATTTATGAAAAGAAGCGTGATTTAGTAAATGCGATCTCAAGTTATGAACAAGCGAGAACTGTTTATTGTCAAGCGTTTCTTACAACGCATCCAACAGTTGTGGATCTTGATGAAAAGATTCACTATCTCAAAAAAAAAATGAAGCGCAAGCACCCTAAGTGATTGTGCAACGATGGAACCAGTGAATTCAATCTGTAAAAAATAGAGGCGACGAATTCGGTTCTTCAGCATGTATAGTCTGATTGCTCTTTTCGGCTCTCTTCTTATCAATAAACCTTCTGCACTGGCACCGAGAAAACCTCGTGTGGACGTTAATTTTGAGTTGCTGCGTAGGAAAAGACGAACTACACCTAATTACCCTTCCAATCATTTGCATGCATACTCAAATTTTCTACTATATTTTTTAAGAATATCGTTCCATTTTCTAAGTAAGAGGGTTTGGCTGTGGGAATATAATAGGACTGACAACCGAAAATTCACCGACCTACACATTTACAACTGAATTTATACCCCATCAAAAGTGAGTTTTGTTATTACAAAGCGGATTAAAATATAGTGCCATTGTAATCGATTATTAAATTGAAAAACGTGCATCGTACCTCTGTGCTAAAAGAGGTTTTAGATGAAACAAAAAAGTCAAGATAAAAACAACACTTTCACGAATTCAATACAATATTTTCTATAATTCAAAGGTAATACAGTGTTGAAATGATCAAGAGCACAATTGCTTGCTATTAAAGCATCTGTCTTTTTGTGCTAAAAGTGTAAAAAATGAATTCTTATAAGTGGTTGTTCGTGTCATCAATTAAGGCTAATGAATGCGAAAATATATGAAAGTCGAAGATGTCATCAAATTTTATTTAAACTATTAAGATGATCATATGAAATTTTGAGGAGAATTACAAGAATGTGTCTTCTTTTTCATGAATAGTCTGTTCAATCATTGTTCCAGATTCAGACTTAGAAACCAATTTAAAACAATGATTAATATTTGTGTGCTATTAAGTACTAGTAGAGTCGAGTGGTTTCTTTTTTGTAGTTTCAGCAGAAAAATGTCAATGTTCAAACTATGCTGAAAATATTCCAGTGACGTCAAAAGTAACAATTAAGAAACATTTTGTTGTAACTTAAGCAAAACTTGAAAGATAATAATTGAAATTTTTGAGTATTTCATGATTGTTTCTTTAGAAAATAGTCCATGTAGAAATGTTAAAATAGAGTTATGAACATCTACATATACTAGGTCGAATCGATTGTTTCCAGATTCACTTCTATCCTAGTTACAAAACCTTCACCTTTAGTGAATGCAATCATTGCTATATTATGATTGGTCCTTTCAAATATGGCCAGTGTGTTATTATTTATGGTTTATAACAACAATCGATTGTCAATTGATTTTTCTCTTTAAAATATCTAAGAATTGTTTGATGCATCAAGCAGCAAAAATGATTCATATTATCGACGAAACGAAAGTATAAGAGAATAATTGTTCTTTTGAATTCGATAATTTCAATATAAATCTATTCAAAAGCTCAAGTTAATTGAAGAACCACCTTTTGCTTGTACAAACTTTGTATTTGACTATCGCTGCATGTTACTTGCGTGATAGTATAAATAAACTAGAACATCATTCAGATGGAGGTGCTTTTGAATCCATACATTTGTGAATAACTATATGGTATTCATGGTTTCAGTCAATACCTGGATATAACTAGACCTGAATCATTGAAGAGAAATCCAAAGCGTATCGAAGCTTCACGCGCTGATTATGAAGAAGGTAACACTATGATCCGAGTTCAGCCATACTAATCATGTTTAACTATAATAGACTTGAGTAATATTTATCAATGAAACGCTAAAACATTTTCAAACAATCACATGTACTAACATCGTTGTGTGGTCATCAAAAGAAATATTCTTATTTTGGCTTTACTAATTTGTCATCTTAGTCTGCCTTTTCTACATTATTTCTAGAGGAACACCGGCTTTTATCTACCGATTTATTAATGACCGTAAAGGGAAATCTCTTCTGTGTTGTCATATTGATACTGTATAAACGTGTTCTTTTTTCAAATCAATGTGGTAACGTTTTTGATTTAAACCAAGAACTCTACTTCCAATAATCAATGATATTGTGGTTTTTATATATTCGAATTCAGTATATGTTCCAAATATCTAGAAATTGCAACATATTATATGCATTTATCTCATCTCTATTTAATTTACGTTCTTGTTTTTGTTCGACATGACTATGTTAGTTCTTCGTTTAATATGAGCATGATAATGTGAATGTGTAATTATAAACATCTTCGCTACTCTGATACTGTCACACTCTAGTTTCAAAACAAGCTGAACTCACACCCATGACCATACTGCAAATTATGACAAAAATGCCTGTCCTTGATTAGCTACTTTTTCTTGCTTTATTTATTTTTCAAAATGGAAGAAAACTGTGTGTTACCTCAACTGTTTCATATGGACTTTATATAACGCAATGAATCGAGTTCGAATTGATGTAGACTAATAATATGTGTATTCTCTCTGAATCTCACATGATACGTTGGAATCGTCACTGTTGAGCCTTCGTACCATTTTGTGGCCAGACATGTACGTTTGTTTTGTCGCATGTCCCAGAATATTTGACATCTAGGGCCATGCCACAGCTCACATTAATAAGTGTATATATTCCATCTCTGACTTTACGGATACGTCATTTTTGTGCATTTGTTTTATGGTCTGAATAAATCTGGACGTTGGTACCAACTGAAGTTCCGCTTCCATTTACATCCAGTGTCTTTCCACTGTGCACATTAATTAGTTTGAATGTGTCATCTTCATCATCATAGATTTTCCAAAGCTGGCTGCTTGTTTTGCAGCTCGAGAAAATCGGTACGTTAGCTCCGACGTGTGTATCACCCCCGTTGAAGTCAAGAGCTTTGCAGCTGATTATATTTAACAGTTGGTAAGTACCACCAGAAACGATGTCACTAGTATCTGTAATAAAAAATGTCAACATAATAGTAGTATTATAATACGATAGGAATTTTCTATTTCAAGTGTGACTCAATGGCATTTGTTCCCTATCAATTGTCATCTACTTCCTAAACTTCCTTTTATTTCTTCTCTCTCTTCTAGCTGCACATACCAGCGTATCCGTTCGTTGTAAACGATGCTATTTCATGATATTAAGTATTATAATAAAACGTAAAACTATCATCAGTAACGTCTCCTCGGTCATCAATCATTGTATTCATCATCTGTAAACAGATTTTTTCATCAGAAAAACCGAACAATTTACAACGAGTTTGATAAATTTTCAAGAAAATTTAACGAAACTATTCCTTGTCAAATTTTTCAATCTCATTATTAGTCGTTAGCTAGCAATGTCTTACTTTTGTAAGAATTGATTGATTCGTCACGTGTTGACAGAACGGATAGACTTGGGTGATGATTCTGTGGCATCGAGTTATCGAACAAACCGTTGAGTATCTCGAGCCAATCGGAGAAAAGCTCGGGGCTTTTTGCACAGACAAAAAAGATTTTGTCTCGTCGAACATGTTTTTTGTCTGTAACTGTTCAACTTTCTTGTAGATTTGCTGCTGAAATTATCTCGATCATCTTCTTCGACAACATCAAATTTGTTGACGACAATGATATAGTAAAGTGCGAGTTGATCGAGCAGTTGATATACATTGCTCATTTCTTTCAAGGTGCCTGTGATGATAATCATGCGCCGAGAGAGTCTTTTCCAAATCCGATATACTTTGCCCAGAAGTATGAAATACTATCGTTTCTGCCTGGCATATCCCATAGTGAAAAACCAGTGCAATTGTATTTTTAGATTTCGAGAGTTGTCTCACCAGGACCTGGCGGAGCGACTTCGCTTCCAACAAAACGATTGATCAATGTCGACTTGTCAGTGGATGTTAAACCGAAAAAGGCAACATTCTTTCCTTTCATTTCGATCGGAGGCGTTCCTTGAGCGAGTCTTTTGAGCGTCTTGACTCCTTCTTGATCATGAGCAACTAGATCTTCTATTGTTTGAATTTTCTTCTCTTTCATGCGTGCGACAAGATCGATATCATTTTTCATGAGCTGTTCATGTTGAGTTCGATATTGTCTCAGTTCATTGACAAGTTCAGGATCCCGGATGATTTGAGTTGAAGGTCTTATGAGATCAAGCAAGCGATATAGTTAATAATCGAGAACAGATTCGATGGAGTCAATACACAATACCCATGTAAAAATATGTTGCATTGTAAGGTGTTTTCAGCAGCTTCGAGTCGCTTTATCATATATAAGTCGCTGAGAAGTGCTTAAACCTGCATATAATAAGCTTCTAAAAGCAGCTGTCTGTGGAAAATGGCTTAATTCAGCTTAGTAAATAATTTTCGAAGCACTTTTCAACGTTTATCAGCCTATTTTCTTAAAAGCACTGTCGGCTTGTTGAATCTAAGCGATTTATTGTGCTTGAGATCGGCAATATTTAATGGTGTGGTCAATCGTTTTGAATTTAAACACCAATCAGCACTTTATTAATCAAACTTTTTTCGTTCTATAAACGTCTAAAACTAGAATCTTACTAGAATCCATCGCGCGTAGCAGTTCTGCAAGTCATTGAAATTCTGTCTTCTACTTGTTTTCTTGTGCTATGAGAATTTTCCTTGTTGAACAGACATGTCTTGGCAGGTTTTGGCATGTATCGCTTGCCTTCTCCCATGCTAATCTGCGTTGTTTCCTTAAGTTTAGCTTGTTTAAACGTTTTTTGAAAGTAACTAGACTTTTCGAGTATGTATTTGATCATAGAGTGAAGGATTGTTGTTATTTTGACAGTTGTAAAAGTAGCATGTTTTTTTCATAAATTGGTGAAGAAACAATTATTCATTCGTCTGTTGTACATGCATGAATAAAATAAATATAGTAACTCTTCACAATCAGGGTCCGTTTTTGTTTTTGTACATAAATAAATGGGAATCTAGCCATACAGTTACCATAACAATACAAAGAAGATATGCATGGAAATATTTTGCTGTATAAGGCAGTCATCGAAATAATCGAACAGTATCAACGTGAACAAGCAAGATTAAAGCAAGACAGTATATTGATTTACAATATAACTTTCTCATCAATCGAATCACTACAAATTTTCATAATCAAACAATTACTCTTTTATCTTGATTTATCATGGCGTTCCTACCTTTAGCCATGGATTTTGTGGTGGTATTACTCAACAAACCAGGTAAGCATCGTGAAAAGTAATCGGATTCTCATCAATGATAAAATTGAATTCAATTTTTGTAGTACATTCTTCCAATATTTATTTATGCAGTTACGTAGTTTGAAACTCTGTGGGCGACAACTTTCGTCGTGTTTTATTGAGAACATCAATCATCGAAATAAGCCTCGCTGAATGTTACCTTGAAATTTGACGACTTAACTACTTTAACAGCTTAGTATCTGATGTTCAGCTTTTCACGTATCGACTATTCAATGGTTGACTCCAATCTTCAAGTTTGATACTAGTGACGTTACGAAATAGATTTCGTTGTTCTTTCGGTTCAGCATGATAAAGTATAGAATAGTTTATTTTTTTTAAATTTTAATAGCAGAACAAAAAATAGTCCAAGATCCAGCACTGCTCGAAGAGTTGCGCCATTACCGTAAACAGAATGCCGATCTCTTGAAACGCTTCGATACAATCGCTCAGACGATGAAAAAGAAAAAGCTGAACATGATAAAGAAGCAGCAGCCACTCTTATAAAAATAGGACGTTCAACGAAGCCGCAACGAATGGAAGGTAACAATGTTGCACTGTGTGGTTTAACATCGACAGGAAAATAGGCAATGCTTAATAGTCTTACTGGTTCAAAAGTAACTGCGACTGGTTCTGGAGAAACAACTATGGTGATTACACCCTATACCAGTAAAATTTTCACACATTAGGATATTCCTGGGCGAAACGATGAACTATCGTACCAGAGTCTCGAATACATCTCTTTTTGGAAAGATTTGACTCGATGATTAGTGTTAATTACAACGACAGTAAAGGAGAATACGAGCATTATGAAACTACTTGATGCCATAGACTTGCATTATGATATTGTACTGAATAAGTTCGATCAAGTAGAAGAAGAAGACCAGAAAAAATTTCGCCAACAAGTGAAAACTCAAATAAGTGAAAATGGCCTCAAAGGAGTCGATCATGTGTTCTACGTGAGCGCTAAAATCCCGAACATGTTTCCTGACTGACTCAAAATGGTTGACTATTTAACTGGCTCGAATAAATGATGAATGATATCGTTTGCATCAGTTTTTCAAGTGAATTTTTTTAATATAAATATTTAATCTCGAACTTGTTTTCTCATCGATATTTCATTCTTATTGTTATGTTTCAAAAATTTTCTCAATCAATTACCTGAACAGAACGATTTATCACGGCTACAAGATCGTTGATTTTGAACGAATGTTTTCTTCCATTAATTCTTTCACTTTTTTCGAAACTTTTTAAATAAATTTACAAAAATTAGTTTTACCTTTTTATAAATAAGAATAAATGAGAAATTGAGAAATCACAGAGAACGCTACAATTTCTATTATACTGTTTATTGTTCAAAAGAGAAGTATATGAAATTTCGAAAATTTAAAATATGCTTTTTCCGTTCTCATTTACATTTACTGGCAATTATTTTAAAGTAATTCTTTTGAATCAAGTGTTCTATCATGTATGAATAGTTGCGCTACTGGTATGTTTTCTCGATGAAAACCAAAGTACGACATCATAATATAATGATTACGTATTCAAGCAAAACGAATTACGGTGCGAGGCGCCTTCAAGAAAAAGTTTAGCAGCAGTGTGAACGACATTCAACCAAGAAATAAAATCGATATGTATCACTGACTAGTACAGTAATTGAACTCATGAAACGAATTTTAACTTACATTTCTACTTTTATCAGAAAAATAAAAGAGTTTCGTTGACAATGTTATGATATGACGATGTAAACTGAATCAAATAAATTAGTCAGAATATTTTCAAAATGATGAAATTTTGCATATTCCATTGCAACTATGAACTATACTGGTGGAGCCAGAAGCTGAGTTCAATTAAGATTGTTAGACTTTGTTTGCTAAAGAATTCCAATGCACATATTAGTTAGAATGGTGTAAATGAGTATTTCTGTGAAAAGATAAGCTTCGTCCATTTATATTCAGAGTGGCAATCCACTCTATGGGAGGAGAAGCGTACTTTCGTACTTCAAAAGCAGCGAGAAGTAGTAAAATTACAGAAGTAGTCTCCTCCATCCCACTATGGAAATGGCAAAATATCGAAAATATAAACGGTTTAAATAGACAAAATGGATGCGAAATGTCGATATAGTTAATGCATTCTTGGTACAGATGATAGAAAATCTCTATTAAATTTAAAATTAAACATACAAGGGAATATTGACAATACAATAAGATGTGCCAGCATTCAAGAATAAATAGTTTCAAATCTCTTAGAAGGTATATATAGCAGCGACAAGTTTCCTTTTTTCTCTTTTTGATTAGATGAGACATTGAAAACAGTTCGGTTCACTTGTTAGTGAAATATTTATCGTAAAATAAAACACTTGAAAGTAATAGAAAAGTTATCCACAGAGCATGAAAAGCAATACCACTCGAGAAAAGTTTTGCTGCTGGATGATCCATAATTGCCGAGTATAGAGTAACTGTTTCATTTTTTAATTTTGATGAATTGATAGTTTCTTGTTCATTATCAATTGATTCTACGTCGGAACAAACAGTATCATAATCATAGAATTTATCATTACAAGTAAATGCCCAAAATTTTCGAAGTTCATTCAATGGACGTGGATATTTGAACCATTCAAGTACTTTTTCAATTGATATAAAATAAACGTATCGATGATTTGAACTGTTTAAAATAAATTTCATAAAACGAAGCAAAGCTTGTAGATGCATATTTTTCGGTTGAGCAATCTTAGAAAGATCAAGTTGAATAATGAATGGTGATCGATAGCCGATTGATAATGAGGAATGACGTTCAAAATTGTGCATAAGAAAATCGAAATAAAGATCAACTGTATGTGATTGATTGGTAGGTAAGCATGATGAATCGAACAGAGTCAAACATGAAGTACTAGCTGAAAAAATAGCAATGAAACTATTTGAGTGATTCAAATCAAGTAGATCATTCATTGGAAAACAAAATTAGAATTTAATTTGCACACAATAAAAATTCTTGATAAAGACTAGATTAGTACTTGTGGTTTAAATGAATGTGAACAAATATTTATAATTTCATTGATCATTACGATACAATCTGTACGAAGTGATAGGATCTTGCTGCTTGATTTTCTAAGTTTGTTCACACTACTGCTGATAGTATTTCTGGCATAGAGGTTCAACTATAAATCAATGCAAATAATGTTTTATATTACACACAAGTTATATCTTCCAAAAGAAATAAACTGCAGACTACATAGTTTCCCATACTCATTAAAAAATGTTTGCTTGATTTAAGCTGTATGAATAGAGCATATGGCATTTCGAAAAGTATCATCAGTATCACGAACGTATAATCCATCCGTCTAAGAATAATAATAATAATCACATGGATTTCATAATCCTCTATATCTTTTTTGAGGAAGAAATCACAAGCGGAAGGTGTTTCTAATGAATAACGATTTATCTTAGTTAAGAATTCCAGAATTAGTCAATGCTTACTATTTGGATAAGTCCATGCATGTAATGGAAATTCCCAAAGTGCTTCGAATGATTTAGTCAATTGTTGACAATTCATACAATCAGTTTGATCGAATTCATGATCAAGTGTAAATGGCCATATTAAACTCGTTGGCTTAAATATCATTGAAGAATCATAGTGAAAATGAAATTGATGTAAAACTTCGAAATGTTCTATTCCATCGATTTGAAAGTGAGGTACACGAAAACCTTTTATATGCAATTGATGAATTTGACCATGTTCAACGAGATTTATACGTTGTTGTTGAATGTGTTCATACCAATCAGCATTATTCCAACGTTGCCAATGACTCTCATTGTGACAATTTGTTAATGGACATGCATTACTGGCTGTAGCTAGTGCTATTTCGTTTTGATTATCGAATAGACGTTGAATGAAACAATACTCATCATGAGAGTCATGAATAAAAAATGTTGATGAAATCGGACATTTATTTGGATTGCGATGAGACGAATTTAGAATAGACCGAATCGGTTCAAGAGCAACTTGACTTAAATTACCGACAAACGTTAATAAAATCTAAAACATGAATAATAGACATGTATAGATCGAAGATTATTCAAAATCAATACTTACAAATTGCGGTAGATCAATTACATCGAATGTTGATGGATTGTTATTACTGATTGGACATTGACAACTTGGTAGTAGACAATTCTCTTCGTGACAACTTTCACTATGACCAAGTGTAATTGAAAAAAACAAAAAGCATTGAAAATAAAGTAGAAGCATCAGCAACAGTCTACTTTAAACATATATACTACTTCAATATCGTTCCAATACACACTGATGTGTCATAGACTAGAATATCTATATATATATATATAGGTCATAACATAGTAAGTAACAAAGAAAACAATAAAAGTAACACGATTCAGCATATATATATATATATGTACATGCTTTCAATAGAACGATCGATTTTTCTTCTTCATTCGTATTATACAATTTTTTGAATTTAGTTATTCCAGTTCACCCATACATTTATCGGCATCATATCATCGATGCAAATAGCATATTATATGCCTGATTATTATTCAATCTGATAACAATTCATTCACACTATATTCAGCCTTTGACAGTCATCTATTAAAAATCTCGAAGTTTATTTTCAATCTCTATTTCAATGATTTAATGAATAATATTCATAGGTGATTTATTGAACTCAATAGATGTGAAACAAGATTGACTTGTTTTTCATACAATACACGAAAAAGCAATCCTTTACAGAAAAAAAACAATATTTTACGACCCAATGTACGATACTATACCATTTCTGTCTGTCTGTTCAGTCTGTGAAAATACAATCGCAGTTAAGTTTCCCAACTTTATACATATACAATTTGAAAATATAGATGTCGTCTGTTCCCAATAGATTCTATAACTATTTTGATTGGTGGAATCATGCCATAACGAAATTTCTTATTCTTTGGAATATACTTGATCACTCTTGTTCTCTATTTTACACATAATAATAATACTACTGATCAACAATGGGAAAAAAACAACATCAGCAAGATAAACTTTATCTTACAACGACTGTAAAATTTCATTGTTTTGATTTTTCAAATTATTTTAGTTTTCTCATTTAGGAATGGAAAAATTCCTTTGGCGGTTTTAAAGGTGCGACAAAAGCGAATGCTGATTTTCGTCGTTTACCATTCAATTGTTGTAGTATCTCATTTCAACCAGCTGAAAATCCATACTGTACACCTGATGGTATCGTCTTCGATCTTGCATCTATAGTCCCTTTTCTTAAAAAATTTGGTAAAACAAAGTAGAACTTAACGATAAAGCTTATCTCTTTATTAATCATTAGGTCGTAATCCAGTGACTGGTGAAAAACTCGAAGCAAAACAATTAATCAAATTACATTTTCATAAAAATGCCAAAGATGAAATACATTGTCCAATTACATTTAAAGTTCTTACGGATAGTTCATATATCGTTGCTATACGTCCATCAGGTAATGTTTACAGTTATGATGCTATCGATCGTTTAAATATAAAAGCCAATACATTTAATGATCTATTAACAAATGAACCATTTACACGTGATGATATTGTAATAATACAAGATCCAAAACATTTAGATAAATTTAATATTCAAACATTTGCACATTTAAAAAATGAATGGAAATTAGATGATGAAGATGAAAAAGCTCGTCTTACAGATCCTAATTATTATCTCAAATCGATTAGTTCAGAAGCAGCTGCAACACTTGAACAAATGAGAGCAGGACCATCAAAAGAATTTGTTGAAAAATCTGAAACAAGTATTTATTCACAGAAACAAACTAAGTTAAATCAACAAAAATTAGATCAAACCAATATGGCAACATATTCAACAGGACGTTTAGCTGCGTCATTTACATCAACATCTATGGATCCAGTGACAATTATGGAAGCAGCTGTACGAGATGAAAATGAGATTCGTTATACAAGAATTAAAAATGGAAAAAAGAAAGGTTATGTTCGTTTAGTTACAAATTTAGGAACGATTAATGTTGAACTTGATTGTGATCTATGTCCACAAACATGTGAAAATTTTATTAAACATTGTGCAAATAAATATTATGTTGGAAGTAAATTTCATCGATCGATCAAAAATTTTATTGTAAGTGATAAATGAATTTTCTATCGAATTCGAATCTAGACAGACCATCATCAACATCAATATTACTAGTATCAGCATGAAAGCTCACAAGAAAAAAAAACAATTACAAACAACGTTTGATATTGTTGTATGTTATAGATCTCACTCAAGAGGAAACAATACTATAGTTCAGTCATTCATTCAATATGACTATCAGTAAAATTTCGATGGAATTATAAAAGCGAATCGATTGAGTACTAGAAAAAAGAAAGAATCAGATATTCTGAAAGCTTGTTCCGTACGATGCGTCTCTCTGGAGATTTCTGCATATTGATTTTCTAGAATAAGAAAATTCAAGTTTTGTATTGTAAATGAAAAGACATTTGAATTTCTCTCAATTGAATTGAGGGTGAAAAGTAAATTGCTAGTTTCATACTTATAGAATGAACTTTTTGAAAAAAGTAACTATAGATTCTGATAGCACTCGAAATTCTTTATCGACCTGTATATTTGTGTCTTGGCTGACATGTATATACTGAAAAACAATTGGAGTATTGCATTGGTAACTTCTTGAGAAAATTTCAAAAATTAGAACTTTTTAGTAACACTGTTTTTGTTATGTCAATGTTATTATTAGTATAAGAATAAGTTTTCAGAACAAGTAATCATAGATTCTGATAGAACTTGAACTCGTGAAAGAATAACCGAAACAAATAGAAGAAAGGCCACGTCATTTACAGTTTGCCAACGAGCGTCCCAACGTAATAATTGAATTATTCTTCTATACATATAGATACAACATAGTTAACCAATAAACCGATGATAGGTGATTTTTTACTCTATCAGAAACGATAGGTACTTTTTTCAAACAATGTCATTCTATAGTAATGAAAAATTTCAAAAACTAGTTTTCATGAAAGTGACAAAATAAAGACTGCGACAATCTGCACACGAGAGTGTCTTCATTGTACTCAATGTTTTCTGGTAATACGTAAATGAAAATGCATATGTAGTGAGTGATAGAAAACTTCACAAGCTTTCTGCTTTTATAGAAACGATTTAACTGGAGTACGGACTGCTGCTATTTCTTTCCAGGGTTATATATATTAAATACTACGATGAATTTTATTATTAGATACAAGGTGGAGATCCAACAGGAACAGGTCAAGGTGGAAAATCTATATGGAATAAACCATTTCGAGATGAATGTAATTCGAAATTACAACATACTGGACGTGGAATGTTAAGTATGGCCAATTCAGGACCCAATACAAATAAATCGCAATTGTAAAGTATCGAAATACGTGCAATGAAAAGAGTTAATTCATTGTTTTTTCTTATTCTATATTTAGCTTTTTCACATATCGTACATGTAAAAGTCTCAATGGAAAACATACTGTATTTGGAAGGTAGATCGAGTGACAGAAGAATTTTATTTGCAACGATTTTCGTGTATAGAATTGTAGGTGGTATTGAAACACTTAGTGCCATGGAAGCAGTACCAACTGATGCGAAAGATCGACCACAAGTAAGAATCACATTTCATAAGAAAATAATTTTGTTTTTTTTTCTTTGCGAAGAGTGATATTCAAATTGAAGATACGATTGTTTTTGTGAATCCATATGATGAAGTTGATGCAGAGGTAAATTATTATTATTTTTAAAACAAATGAATTCAACTTGCTGCGTTTCTTTATTCTAAGTTAAAAGCTGAACGTGAACGACAAGATAAACGTGAAGCTGAAGAAACGAAAGCAAATGCAACAGTTCGTTCAGCAAAATCGACCAAGTCTTCTACAACAACTGATTCATCAATCAATCAAGTATTTCGATCAGGTGTTGGAAAATATATTTCCAATCAATTCTAGTATGTCGTTTCATTTGGCTTCCTCATTCTTTACTCTTCATTTTTCGGTGTTTAGCCCTAATGTTAAACAAGTTGCAGCAACCAATGATGAAGATAATGAATATACACAAAAGAAAAAACGAAAATTAGCTGCAAATAGTTCAAGTGGAACATTGAATTTCAATCAATGGTGATTATCATAGACGCAATTCTTTAGCGTGTATTGTAATTAAAAAGCATACTGTATCTTTTCTTCTTGTAACGTTTTTGAATATATGACATGTTCCTCGATGTATGTCTTGTATTTGTTTTCATAACTATATAATTCATTTCAGAGTTGTATTACTATTTCCATTAGCATTGATATGGCCAGCAATCTACAGGTTTCACTTTTTTTTTCTAAATGATTTCTATATTGAATTAGTATTAATCCTTTTCTGTTTTTTTTTCTATAATTATTATTAGAGAATCATTCGTCATCATGTACCATTGATTCGATTCAAATATGAAGCGAATCATTTAGGTATAGATTTATGTTATACTAGAGTTAAACTAAACTGGCATGATTCATGATAGGTGCAGACACAGCTGTATCAACAAAAAGTAAAATTGATTCACATACGACTCAAACAAAAGCTCCCGTATACCAAACGAAAACTGGTCAAAAGCCAGCTGCTCTAGAATTTTCTCAAATACCTAAGAAATATCAACGACGTCCATTAACCCAAGATGAAATCGAACTTGTTAAAGTAATTCAACTATCGTTTTTTAGATTTTGTGTCGTTTTTAATAAAGAATTTTCTTTTCTTTTATTGTAGATCGGTGGATTTACATAAGTGAATGTTTTGATAGATACATATTAGTTAGAATAGACCTGTCCAATTTATTCTATATAAGCGTCTGTATTCTTCTTCTTTTTTTTTCACATTCAAAAATAAAAATTACAAAACAGCACTCTTATCGAAATCGAGGACGATATTTGACACTATCTTTATCGGATGAGTCCATGTCAAGCACGGTAAATGCACGTTTCATACTATCGGCTGGTATCCATTTTTCTAAGTCAATAACTTCATTGATATTATGATCATTTTCACGTTTACGTTCTTGTTCTACATAATCATTTTGATCGATAACTGGTATTTTGTCATTTTTCATGGGTACAAATGTTTTTGAATGTCCATATCGTTGTTTCAATCGTCCAAAATTTACAACTGGTAATGTTGAACCGAACTTATGAAAATCTGGTGATAGTTCAACTGTCCGATAACTTTTATCGCCGTCAGATCGTTTTTCAAGACCATTGCGTGGATCATCAACAGATTTTTTATGTCCAATTTGTTGCATGTAAACATTTTCTTCACCTAAATCTTCTATTGAACGATAATGTAGATTACCAAAAATGTTTCTTTTCGACGAGAGAATATTCTGTGAATCATCACTAAAATATATGTATTCCCGTTTCGAACATTGCCAATTTTGAGGATATGGTCGCATAAAATGTATGTTTCGTTCGATGAAACTAACTGGTAATGTTGGTTTAGCATCTTGATGACGTGGTGCAGGAATATGACGTATACGAGAACGCCAATCAGGTCCAATGCTTGAATATAAAAAATAAATAAACGAATGAAATCTCAAGATTGCTTTTACTTTGAACTTATTACTTAGAATAAATCGGATCGATATGTTGTCCATGTGGACGCCATTGTTCATCTTTTAATGCAGGAGATCGAGCATGAGCACGAGCTCGTGGTTTAAAAATGGACTCGCTCAAAGTAAAACAATGTTTGTCAGGAAAATGTCGACGATCATATCCTATTTGAAATAATTCAAAAAGAAGAATAGATTAGAATTTTTAAATATCAATTTTAATAACCATGATAACCAGGTTTTTCTAAATCATAGTAAAGATGTAACGATCCGGGATTGGAATAAACTGTCATGTTATTCTCTCTCGATAGTTAAATGATTCGTTTTGTTTCTATTATTGTTTTTGTTGTCGACAGGGTATCCATTAGCTATGCTTTTAAAAACGAAGAAAAATAAAAAAAAATACGTTTTTTTTTACTTTCTTCTTACTTTGCCAGTGGTGCGCTTAAAATATGTGATAATGATTGATTTATTCTCGTTCTTCTCGACATTAAAGATTTGCATCCGGCCATTATTATGTAAAAAATTTTTTTTTCCATTCTAATGAACAGTCAAGTAAAGACAAAAAAAAACAACTGAATAAATACTTGAGCAGTGGCGTACGATTGATACTTTTATATGTTGATCTTATTTATTCGGTTGTTTTCGAACTACATTTTCAATCGTACAGGGGAAAAATATTTGTCGAACAACTTTTTATACCACTCAATTTTCTCATTAATCGACATTGGAGTTTTTGCACGTATATGTACATACACATTTAGAAACTTGAATAGACATCTTTCATACACGTGTGAAATAGCATGGGCAATATTTTAACTATGATCAATATTAATAAAAATGATGAGAAATTTAATATTTAGTTTGAGAGAATTTCAAAGCTAGCGTATTTGAATATTCAAACTGTATTCTAATTATTCGAGAAGAAAATATCGTGAAAATGATTATCATATTGATAATACAACTTGTCGCCAAGAATGATGAATGCATAAATATTAAAGTTTAGTTGTATGGTTTCAGTCAGTTTTGTCATTATCGAGTACTCATGAATAGATTTGCAAAGTAAATAAGATTTGATCGTTTTTACATGAAAAGGCATAGCTAATGAGTAGTTTTACATATTTGAGACAAATTAATATTTTATTCTACCAATTGAATAAGAAAAAAAAAAGGACGAATATGGCATTTTGTAATGGTAGAAATAAAATCAACATGTTGAATTTACTTTGGAATCAAGATTCGAAGTTGCCAAGCATAGAAGAAATAGCAAATTTCTCTAAGAAATAATATGACGTATAAGAGTTTTCATTGGATAGACTTTGAGGGCTCAAAAAGATAGGGAAGTATACTTACACTGAATCAGATAACTTGAAAATTGGACTAAAAATACGTAATGTGAAAAATATTATCTAATGATTTTTAAATAGGATGTCGTTTGGTTTTATTCTACGACATCAAATCCATTGCTATACATCATTGTTCAAGGTCTGCTAAAAGAAAGATTGCAACGTTGCTATTAAACACCCGTCGAATTTCTTTTCTTTTGCAACTATTAGATAAAATAGCGTATTCGACACCAAGTAACAATTCCATTAGATCAAATCGTAACTTACACTATTATCTTATCACAAGAGAAAAAATGAATTAATGTTGATTACACTATATCATAGTTACGATTTCTCGATACATTTCTTTTACTTGAATTTTGGCTCGACATTCTTTTTCTATTCTTCTATCGTAATATCTGAGTAAATAAATCGAAAATTGGAAATGAAAATGGTTTGTTTGATTGAATTCGATCGAACTGAAAGAAAAATCATTGGTTTACTTTAGAAATTCGCAGGTGTAGAAAATCCTGTGTTTATTTTGGATCCACAAACATCTAGAATAAATACTACAAATGGAATAATAATAACATCGAAATTGCAAGAAATAGAAGATCAAAACGAGGAGGAGGAGGAGAAAGATAATTTAGGTTTTGAAAAATTATCTGGCGATGGTCATTCTATTGGTTTATTTGTATTGAATATTCGTGAGCGATTAATTCAAATGATGACGAAACACAAAGTAAGAGCATTGTATGTTAAATAACTTGATTCGATAGAAAATTTCGTTTCTCAAATAGACTGTAACTACTTATGGATTGAAACTATTCTTTGTTATTGGTTTTATTATTTATTTTGGATTTGCTATGAGTGAAAACTATGGTAGACCAGCTTTTCCTATACATGGAAATATTTTTTATGGAAATTCTGGTATTGTCGTAAACAAAGTCTGAATCAATTTCTTTTCATGAAAGACTTTCTTTTAGGTTTTGCATTATTGTTTTTGGTTATCTTTACCATATTTGTTGTTGCGTGGGAAAAATTTCTTGGACGCTCTATAGAAGGTATACATCGATATATTTCAACATCGAACAAAGAAAATGAAACATGGATAACGACTTGTAGAATCGTGCATAAATTTTCTTGGTAATCATTCTATTGAATAAAAATAAACGATCGATTATCCTTCGATCGATAATCGACTGAGGATTCTTTTATATATCGTGTTAGTACTACGTGAACAGATTGTCTATCATACAAAAGTAATATTCTGGTAAAGTATGATCCTTTTCG
This sequence comes from Rotaria macrura, assembly GCA_900239685.1. NCBI lineage: Eukaryota > Metazoa > Rotifera > Eurotatoria > Philodinida > Philodinidae > Rotaria > Rotaria macrura. The sequence continues at coordinate 104,200 of OENT01000341.1, forward strand.
ACATCGTTTCTCCATAAGGTAAATGTGAAGTAGAAAATTTTACTGAGATTAATTTTTAAGCAAATCTAATGTGCTTCAATCCGTATATGAATTTCAACATGAGCCGTTCAATATTTTTGTGCTCGACTTAAAATACACATACATTAGCATATTACTATCTCTAAGTTATTTTTCATATCAGAAATGATTGTAAATATAATTCTAATATAAAATTGCTTTTATTTCTCGTTGTCGATATGTTCTTGACTGTTTGCTTTCAATTTAGGCCACCGGGGATACTGCTTGGACAAACACCATATGCAGTAATTCACCTCGTCGATCATAAAATTTATCTCATAATAAAAGAGCTGAATTTTTAGGCATCACTCTATTAGAATACTGTCTATTATCACAAACTTCTGTTTTAAGTCTTTTAAAACTAACATACAGTGTCAATGATGAGCACTATGTTTATGGTTTTATTTGTAGGATATGGCATTGCCTAGTTTTTATTGCTATTGCTGTTTATATTGGATTAACAGTAAATAGACCACGAAACTATATTTCGCTCATTGGTATTGGAACTTTGATTCTTCTTGGTACCATTGGTATTTAAATTTCGTCAAAGCTAACCATTGCCTTGAAACTATAGATTTTTTTGTTTCATTAGGTTCAAAACATCCTCATCGAGTAAGTTGGAAAGCAACAATGTCGCTTGTCATTGTGAATAATGATATATAAAATATAATAACAACATAATAATGAAAATTTAGATTCGATGGAAAACAGTATTTTATTCATTTGTTATTCAATTTCTTTTGGCAGTTGTCGTCATACGTCTTGAATTTGGTTTTCAATTTTTTGATTTTCTTGGAACAGAAGTATCAAAATTTATGCAGTAATTTGATCGTTTGGATGAACTACTGGGAATAAATCATGCCTCTTTGTTTAGTAATGCTGATAGTGGAGCAGTTTTTGTCTTTGGTAAAACTTATCACGAACATTTCTTCGTATTCAAAGTAAATCTTTCAAATAAACGAAATATTCTATGAAGATTTCTGAGTGTTAGGTTAGTTCAATGATTATTTTTCTTGGATCTGTAATTAATGTTCTTTATTATTTGGGTATTATGCAATATATTATCGGAAAAATTGCATGGACTATGCAAATATGCTTAGATACGACTGCAGCTGAAGTAATTATAGATAGCTTTTCGAAAGAAACATGATGAAAATATTTTTTTTAAAATTCTAGTCAATGAATGCAGCTGCAAATATATTCGTTGGAATGACTGAAGCTCCATTAATGATTATGCCTTTAATTCCTAAAATGACAATATCAGAACTTCATGCTGTACTAGTCGGTGGCTTTTCGACTATGGCAGGTTTTGAAATGAATTTATATTCATTGTTTTTCTTTTGTTTCAACGTAGCTTTGAATTATATACATACGTATACTAGGATCTATTCTCGCTACATTTATTTTCTTTGGCGTCCCTGCAAATCATTTAATTGCTGCTAGTGTCATGGCTGCACCGGGTGCGCTCGGATTTGCAAAACTTTTATTACCCGAAACACATCATTCAAAGACAACATGGAAAACTCTTAAAAATGCTCCATTGCCGTATGTTTTACATTGCTAATTTATTTTCAGAGGAAAACTGAAGCTAGTCTATATATGATATTCTGTAAAATAGATTTCTTGTCTTAGAGAAAGATTGCTTCATCGAAGTAAGTAAGTCCTTTCACTTCGTTGTCTTTGACGACTGCTAATTATCTAATATGTTCAATATTTGAATGTATTCTTTTAACCACGGAATAATTATCTTTTTATCGAACTAAAGCTGTTTGTCACTTTTCAAGATTGGTTAAAAGTAGTTCAGCTGTTTCGCTAATAAATTCGAACATATTATACGTACACACACATGAAATATATTTTAAAGCTATGTCCAAGTATTTCTCAAGTTTTTTGATTTGTTACTATGTTGAATCAACAGTAGCAAATTCGATGGGTGTATCTGAATGATGTGTAATACACGTCTATACTGTATGACAACAGCTTAGGATAAGAGTTATCGAAGAGAACTCAGTCAGCTCTGCCTTGGAAAAGAAATTTCCATGGAATGATATCTTCGTTATCTACAACCGATATAATAAGTATCGAAAACCACTCTACAAGTTTATAACAGGTATATTTGATATACCTGTACTTGCTGGAAAAACAAAAGCTTGATTGAAAATAGTTTCGCTGTGTTTATCACAAATTTTGGAATATATCCAATCGCATATCTAGAGCATAGAAATTAGTCAATCGATTGCTTCGTTTTAAAATAGGTTTAACGTTTCAATTTTCTTAGTGTAATCTCCTCTTCTGGTATAGCCGATTATGATATTTATAGTCAAGGCCTTTTACAATACTTGTTAAGGCTTTATCATTTGTCTAATAAAAATTAATCATTTTCTTGAACATAAATATAATTCGTAATGTAATCGCATCATAAAAATAAACACTACTCGTAAAAACTAAAACAAGTGAAGCACGAATCGATGGTCACTTCATAGTTAAAAAAAAGATTACATTTTCGTTGCGAACCTGAACAATATCTTTTATTTAGAGAACAGCACAATGTGATCGATGCTTTATTAACTGGAGCAGGAAATACTTTAAAAATTTGTGGTTTTCTAATTGCAAATTTAATAGCATTTATCAGTGTTCTTCATTTTGCTGATACAACTATATCATGGTTTTTCAATCTTATTCATCGTCCAGAAATAAATTTTCAATTTTTACTTGGTTTACTTTTCTATCCGTTTGCGATTGTAATTGGCATTCCACTTTGTGATTGTCTTCTGGCATCGAAACTCATTGGAATAAAAATAAGTTTGAATGAAGTAATAATTATTCGTTCTTAGTTCTATAATATCTTGGTTTTTCAATCAATAGTTTATTGCTTATCAAGAGCTTGGTAAAATAAGACTGCTGCGTAATGAACTCATATCAAATAATACATTTCCATTATATATGAATGGTACATTAAAGTTGCCCACTGATGTTTCTATGCTATGGAATGTAAATAAGTTCGACATTCACTTATGTTTTATGAAAAGAAAACATCGAATTTTTTTCTGATAGGACATCTCCTTGGTTACTTTGACTTATGCTTTGTGCGGTAAATCTGTCGTTAGTTTATTGATATATTTCTTTCACTAGTCACTTTAATAGGATTTTCTAATTTTGGCTCAATGGGCATTGCACTAGCAACATTGGGAGTATTTGCTCCTACACGGAAACGGGTGCTAACAAAAATTGCACCACGTGCCTTAATTGCAGGCAGTATGGTTTCGTTGATGACGGCATCGATTGCTGGTATTGATATGAAAGTGCGGTTTTTGTATCAGTAGTCTTTTTATTTTAGGTCTGCTTTATGATGATCGACATGCTGCTACAGGAACAATAGCCAGTTTGGATGCGGCACATACATAGATTCAAGTTGCTTTCTGCCTCTGCTGATATTCATGTACTAACTAACTAAGAATGATTTTTTATTTTATTTTATTTTCAATAATCACTAATAAAATTATCTATTTGATTAGTCTATAATTTAAAATGAACTTTTCTTGTCTGCCAGTAGTCCAGCTGTTATATTCCAAGTCTTGAAAACGTTTCAATTTACTTGAAAATATAACTATACATATATCAATGTTCTATAATAAAAATTAGTTCTGTGCGAATGAATCGCTAGTCTCGTAATGAAAGTTACAGACAATATCATATAAGCTAAATTTTCATATTGACACCTTTCTTCATTTAAAGTGCAAGAGATTGCCGCAGTGTGTAAGTCGGATGTCGATCTGAGTGTTGCATTCTTTTAATATCTGCACACTAACCATCCATCAAGTCACACTATGTCTCCAGTGAGCTGAGGGGCAGACCCGATTCAAGTATCGAGGAGAAAATTGAATTAAGAAATTTTATAATATTTATTCGAGCGTTTTGCGGATATCGAGAAATTACCCGCAAACTTCACTGTTATTTCTCACTTATTGGGTGTATGTGGGTGTGAAAACCAGCTAAGTAATATTGTGCAAATTTCCTGGATGATAATTATTTACAACAACCAAGTCGTTCTGTTTTACTAAATCAATTCGCGTTGGTTAAAAACGAATGTTGTAAGCACGTTACAACAAATATCTTGGTGGAATTCAGCTGTAAGTGAAGTTTTTGGAATTCAGAAATTGCGCCTAAAGTGAAGATGTAAAGTTCGAAAATTTTCGAAACTTGGTCACAAAGAAGCTTTTTGTCATTGGGTCCTGACAACAAGAAACGAGCCAGTGAATGTCAGCGTTGAATAGAAAACAGTTTGACCATTCCAAAGCAATAATAAAAAGGTAAAACTATATTTAAGCTTCAATTAAATATTTGAACCCAAAAACATCAAAAACCATCATTGTTTGTGCGACTACAAAATGCCAAACATGGGGCGAAAACCTATCTGCTACCAAAAACCATCATCTCAATAAACAGTTTCTATACTAAAATTTTCAGACTCCTATCAATCAAAACTGCGGATTTGCGCTAAGTAAGATATAGCTGTGACATCCCATATTGGGATAGGTTTATAAACTTTTTTCAAATTCTTTTTTAACCTACTTGTACGTTAACATGCCCTAGGAATATATTCTCAGGAAGTTTCATTACATTCGGAAGACGTCTATGTAAATTCTAGTACAATTTCCAAATAATTCTCACGTGTGATAATTTGTTCTTAGAAAAAAAACCTTGATCTCCTTACTTTCAAGGTGCAAACGGTTTTAATTGATATACCTCCAGCCATGTTCGACTATATTACATCTAGTTAATCAAAGAGACAAAATAAATCAGCTATGCAATATCATTCAGTGCAGTATACATAAGATAAGAAAAAGAACTAATAGTGTACAAAAACAAGAAAAAAGAATAGTTTGTGGTCGTGGATGTGTGTGTGTGTGTGGGTCTGAAGATTATACGAGATTCCATGTACATGAAATTCCAAAGCTTGACCTACTACTAAATAATTAATCATTGTTGTGATAGTTGTGTAAAGTAAACCAAAAATTAGATTATGCTGCTATGATCGGCTTTAAGAAAGTAATAAAACTAACACCAAATAATATTGACTTTTTGATTTGAATTATCGCAATAGATCTTACGGAAATGTAAAACTCTTTCCGTGTATATAAACTTATCAGAAGAGTTCAAACTTAGTTGTCCTTAAAGCTCGACTACTGCTTTTGCTGACGAATGATTTTCTGTAATTTAATAGATGTACCACCATATCACCTCCGATTTCCACGGCACCAAGAGCTTTAGCACGTGAACGAAAGTGGCCTATCGCCATGTTCAGATAATTAAGCTGTTCTTTTGTTTTTTCTAAATACAAGTTAAGTTGGATAATAATCGTTACATGAAAGTCTAGCAACTTGTTTTTGCGAGAAATTCTTCTTTAAGCTTATGTTTTAATCTGAAAAATAAAATCCGCATTACGACTGTTTATCTATATGTGTGATATAGTTAATTAATGAAATTAATAAATGCATCATTAAAATCTTCATAAACAACATAACTACATTCATTGATGATGCTCTCCTCCTGATCAGTGTACTCGTGGCAGTCTCAAGATCGTTCTCCCCTTTTCTAACTCTTCATTTTTTCCAGTTCTTATCATGAAAGTCATTATTTTTGTAAGCTTTCCTAGCCAAAATGAAGAAATAGCTAACAAGAAGAAAGAGAAACATAGTCAGGTGAATCCGCTAGCAGTTAACTCCCCGGAAAAAACGGTGTGTGTCTGCAAACATGAACAATAGGAGCACAATAGAAAATACATGTTGAACTACATAGAAAACCATTACCTGTAGAGACGATGATAATATTTTTCTGTAAAGATTCAGTCATGCACAAATTTATCAGCTTCCTTGATGATTGTTTAATTCTTCATTCCAGTAAATAATTTGTGCCCGACCATATTGATGTTAACATAGAATATGTTCATTGATTTTAATATTTTTTTATCTTGTTAATGTTAAATAAGCAATAAACCGGAAGAATAACTTCGAAACGATATCAATTAGCGCGATACCGACGATTGGTTTTTCGATTCCGTATTTTTTTCCATGCTTAAGTCGATGTTGAGGTATTCGAACCTAAATAATAAGAATTTTTTCTTGGTGTAGTTCTTTTTGTTACATGAAACTGTCACCTGCTGAGTTGATGACTGTTTATTAGGTTGTTGTTGCATATGCAAATGGTTTTGTTCAAGAGTAAAATGAAGTTTCATAATTTCCGGTAAGGACTGTGTATCCATATCATAATCGAATAGACGTTGCATTCCGTTTTCCTGCGCAGGTGGTATATTTTTATTATTTAATTCATAATGTTCATTATCTGGGTGAAGCTTCATGGATTCCTAAAATATTAGTAAAACTTTCTACTTGGTTTGACATATTGATTTGTCGAGTTAGTCCAATGCATGTTCGCTGCTGTGAATATTATTGATATAATAATTCATTGCGACTAAGCTTTCGTAGTTCGTTTTTTCTATGATCGATTGATTCTTCATATACTACTGATGTTATATCAATTGATAATTCGTGTTGTATATTTAAATTGTCTTTATCGTCAAACATATCTTCACAATTATTTGCTGGTGAAAATTTTATTAAATTCAATTTGAAAGAAAACTTGGTAACAGCAAAAACATCCTTAATTGCATATTCTTATAATATTGATCGACATTATCTTTCTTCTTTAGTTCGATATGTACGTTCAGAACCAACCGCATGTTCTGGAAGATATGTTCCTATAAATAAATCAATGACATCCAATTTTCAATTTCTATAGTTTAAAAAACAAACCTGTTATTCTAGTTCTTTTATAAAAACCTAAGATTTTACACTTTATTTTCAAGAACATTCAAGTTAATTGAAATTTCTCTTATTCACAGTTGTATCACAGAAATCTATGTTAATCTCTTGTTTTTCGAAATATCTTATTCGGTTAATTCAGAGAAAAGCTAGAACAAGAATTAAGTTTTTATCTACGTCATAATTCAGTTTATTTATTGAACGTACGTAACATATTTGGTTGAGGTCCAATTTTAAAAATATGTTCAGCAATGTTTCCGAAACATAAACGAACATTGGCCAGTTTTATTGCCATAGGAAAGTAAATATCACTTCTATGTTCAGTAAATATATGTTCAACACAATTTAAAAGAATAATAAAATCGACACACGTGTGAACACCAGTAGTTGATAAATGATTAGTGGAGGAACCACGAAATGATCCATCTCTATATCAATTATCAACTGATCATTCACTTTCGATGTCCTTGTTTAATCTTGTAAGAATAATGCTTTCTTCAAAAATGAATGATCTTGATCGTATTGGTAGAGGAGAGAAAAGAATGACACGTATGCATATATACATAAGCTTTCTCGAGGTATAATCCATACTATACGCTCCATTCATATCATCGTCACCATGTATGAGTTACTTTAACTGTTATGTAACAAATAAAAAGACAGCTATATTCATAATATTTTGAACATTTTATTTCTCATGTAAACATTTTTTGAAAAAAAAACTCGTTTGAGTCGCGTTTCATTTTCGTCGAAATCGCAGCTACCCAACGTGTAGAGACGCAGCTAAGATGAAACGTTTCTTGCATTTTGACAAGGTTCTTTATTAGTTCTCGTTTAAACGCGATCCAGTCTAAAGTGGCACCTGGGCGTGATCGACTGGATATTTTAAATTTCAAAAATGTATTCCAATCCGTCTCAGATTTTATCTGAGTCGCTATCGATATTGCCAAGCGATAGTATTTAACTATGCAGAGATCAACTGAAAGTTTAAATTTTAATGTTTCTAAAATGATAGAAGTGAGATTAGAACAAATGAACTAGCTATAGAAAGCGAGTGTGCATACCATCCAATCACATGTGATCACATAAGTTACAGAACGAAACATTATCTATATATCCATCGTCTATTAAAAATATTTACAGATGCATATGTCAGTGAAATGCTCGGCATACATAAAATTTTCATTATTGTTTTAAATAAAAATGCATTCACTGATCCAAAAAATTTTGATTTAATAAAATGAATTACACAATTTAAAAAATGCCTAATTACTACAGATGTTTTAGAATCAATCTACCTGCTTTCTTCTATTTAAAATTGCATATATCATCTTTCAAGAGAAAAAAATAATTTCAAACTTGTTGAGCCGTCGACGTTATTCAGACAAGATTAACTTTCCAGAAATATTGAGAACTATTTTCCGGGGAATGAAAAAAATGTGGAAATATGTTTTTAGTATTAACAAGGTTTTGAATCGAGTCTGGTGTATATCTTAATCAGAGGCATATCGAATGCGTCTGAGCGTGGTTCCTGTTTGACATCTCTTTGTGTTCAAGCGCATTGCAACTGAAACCGCGTCTAAATGCAAGAAATGTTTTGCTGGAGGCGCATTTTCAAATCGAATCGCGTTCAGACGCAAAAAATGTTTCACTGGATACGCAATTCCAAAAGAAAACGCGTCGACGAGAGTTGCCAGTCCAAGTTCATCGACGTTCAGACGCATTTTTTATTTATTTTTCGTCACGGTGGATGCGTTTCACACGAGAAACGGATTTAAACGCACGATTTCTGCGTTTTGGGTTTACACGGATTGCAATATGTTTTCCATTTTTTTAAAATATGTTTGAAGAAAAAGGTGTTAATATGAACATTTTTCACTGAAGAATTTTTACTTGTACAGAAGAGATATTCAGATGGCTGTCTCCACAAAAACATAGTATAAAAGAACTATCCTGTTTGAGTCAACTTAGAAGTATTGCAAATCATATTTTTCGAAGCGACATCTCTATTGAATTTTCTATATCTATAATCAGATGCATAAAATAGAATAAAATATTGATGATGTAAATAAGATTTCCTTAATTGAATCAAATGAATTTTCAAATGATTCATTCGTCAAAATGTTTATGAAATATTACAAACTTAAAAACTACGAATAAGGGATTGATCGCAATTCGATTTGTAAAACAGATCTTTATTTATAATCGCATTTCGTATTTTATTGTTTGCATAATTTTTATTAGAACCATATAAGCTACGTAATGATATAGGTAGTAACAGAAATACTTTGTTTTTATTCGCTATGTAAGTGCAGTACACTTAAATAAGTCAATCTTAACAATCACATAAAAAATATAAGCGAGTGCTTCTTATTAACTTCTTGGATCCCGAGAATTCTTGCATTCTTTAAGAGCTTATAGAAAAATCGAAAAATTACCCTCTCATGCATTCTACGATTGTGAATCGGCTGTATACATATATATTTTATCGTAAATGAAGCGTGGATCGATACAGTCGTACTGATGAACATTTCGTTTCACAGCTGTTTATCGATACAACAGAACGAAAAAAATTCTTTCGTTCTTCTTGTCTTCAGCCTGAGGAAAGCGGTATCCAAGACCAAGAGGTTAAATTTATTGACCTCAATTCTTCAATGATTTTCGTGTCTTGATTAAAGTAGAAAATCAATTCAAGTACAACACTCGAATTTCATCAAGATCATCATGAAGAACATTTATCTTTTGTTATCTATATAATGGGCAAGACATTGTATTATTTACAAATGATTTTCAATATTACAGCATGAAAGCCAAATAAATAGTCGGTGTGTTTCTACCTCTTCTAATTGCATCGAAATCCACGTCTACACCCGATGACAAAGTCGAGCACACAGAGCGAGACAATAAGGAAAACAAGCTCATGGTAGACACCGAATTTTGTGACGATTTCTTGGATGTTTCAAACTTTACAAGAGGAGACGCATGGCGATCTTTTCAAGAATGCCATCACTAACATAACATGATAAATAGAAAAAACACTGAAAATGAACACTTAGTAACTAACGAGGTCACAGAGCATTTTCAGGTCATCGACCACGTTTGCCACTATTCTTGATCATGGTTGTTCCGTATGTCATGTACGAGAAATCACTATTTTATTGTCCCTTTGACGGAGTGACGGTGAGATATGATGGCCTTAGAATCGGTTTCGTACAATGATCACAGAATACCTTGACTGATGGTCAACATTGGTCGGGAGTCAAAGTCAGCTGTCATTGAAAAGATTGGTGCATACACGGAAAAAAATTATGCCATACGAAACCTATAAGGTTCCGTAGTATTTTACGATATTTCTACAATGGTCGCATACACTCCGGAAATTTTTCAGAGGCATACTAGTGAAAATGCTTCACATAATGCTTTTATGACATTTAAGGTCAAGAAAGTTTTCGTATCGTATCTGTACGATGGTTCAAATAAAAAATTTCACAGGTCATTTGAATTCGTTTTAGACGGTTGGAATCAGAGATAAGCAACTCCGTTCTGTCCAGTTCTAAGTCTGGTAGTCTAATCTGAAGCTTACTATATTAGTTTTAGAAATAAGAGTTTTCGAATATTAATTCACAATGAATACTAATAAGTAGTTGGATTTTTTAAAATTTTCCGAAGAAAATCTTCAATGGTTATTGTAATAACCGTGGAAATTTATATTGAATAAGTGTTCATTTTGAAAGCATATCTTTGAACAGTCTACTTCACTGTAGTCATGTAAGTAAACATCCTATCGACAGTATGTTTTCAGTTCTTTTCTTTTCTCGCAAATAATTAAACAAACAGGAACGGAACTGAGGCTTCAAAGGACATTAAATCCAACTCTGGAGCTGTTGTTGTCCGGCTCTGACTCGAATGAAAAATTCACTGAGTGAGAGTTACAGTTAACATTATCTTTTCAATTTCTATAGCCAGTTTTAGTGATGAAGAAGCTGGCATGTCAATCATCATTTGAAAGAATGACTGGTGTTCTGACTGTAGGTATTCTGATGTAAGTTCGATCTGTCCGATTCGCTCGGGAGAGATATTGTAATCGTGCGTGTTTACCTAATTAAGAGAAATATGACCAACGATAGCAATAGATTTTCAGGCGCTTGCCTTTGATTGTTGGGAATCGGCTTGTCGAGCGGAGTTGGTTTACATAGGTTATTCCAGCTTTTTGTTATATTGAGTGGTTTCTGATGCAAATGATGATAATAATCTCTTTGTTTACTGTATAATTGATTGGTATCATGCAGAAGTAGATCTTTTAGCTTCAGTTCTGTTGTACACAGCTGAGATCTGCTCAGGAATGTTCAGTATTTATATAACGGCGGTCAGTACTCAGCAATACAGTTAGGTACTGAAAGGGTTTTAGTTGCAGTACAACAGTCATGGCTTGACAATTATACGGTAATGAGCTCTTGTCAAATCTCTGTTACAAAAGCAGCTTTTCACCGTTTTATTGAAAATAAAAAAATGAAGAGTGAATTGAATAAATTAAATTGTCTTCTTCCCTTCATTCTTATTGTCTTATTTTGCAATTGTTAATTCATCAGACAATAAAGGTGCTGTTATACTTTAGAATATCAGGAAGTAGAAATAGAAATCTACCCTCTTAATATTCACAGTTCTTGCTTAGTGAGACGGACTAGGGTGACACGACAAAACATTGACTTGCTTCTGGATCTGTTACTCATATCCTAATGGCAGATCTCTTGTTTGTTCTTGCTTTGTAATTTTTTATTCATTTTGTGTCATGAAATTAGCAGACATTTTAAGAAGACTTGAAAACAGAATCCTCGATCTGCTCAAAACATGGACTTTCGACCATATCATAATGATGAGAACAGTTTTTCTAGAAGATCTCTTGACGTTGTCTACGTAGTTTCTTATTTTTCTCACTTACTGCGTATTTTTACTGTTTTGGTGAGATCAAACAGATAACAAGACCGTTTCTTTACCTCACCATTTATCATCTGCAAACGAGAAAGAAAAACTTAACTGTTATCTGATTGTTATCGTTGATGACGTTACAAGAGGTTATTAAATTACTCATTCAGTGTTAAAAAACAATCTTTAGAATTGTCTTTGCGAGAAGAACACTTTGCTCATGACGGTAAATAATTTTTGTTCTGAGGCCGTTTTCGAAAAAAGCCAAACATATCGAGATTAGTAGTAGTGGTGGAGTTACCATGTTAAGCTAGGGAGCTCAGCTATCCAAAAGAGTTTCTTCCGATCCAACTGAGGAATCTGAAGCAGATGCCACTGTATCAAAACGATTTAAAACTGCTTTGTATCGAATAAAGAATGTGTTAGTACTTTCGGTACTGTTCATATTTTCAAAATTACTTTATAGTGCTTCTGAAAGTACTAATAATTACTTATTTTCACTAGGCAATCACTGCTGAGTTTTTTGCACATGTGAGGACTCTATTAGAAACATCGGTTAGAATAAAAATATCAGAAGTACATGTTTTTATTTGTCATATAAAAGGTTTGTAGATATGATACAGCGCTTATTCATATTTATATTTGCCTTTATCGAACATAGTTAAGAGTAAGATTTCATTTTTCAAAATCAAGAGTCATTTGATTAATTAAAGCATAATTGCATAAGTAATTTATAGTACTTTCAACTTTCGAAGGTATTATCTATTGTATTTATGGGTGAACCAAAAGCTTTTTTATTTACATAAAGATTATACATTTCCGTTATGAAAACCCCACAAAACTCACCAAATCTTTATCTCAGTCATGATCAGTTTTATCCGCTCTACTTAATATTGGTATTGTATTTAGTTACAAAATAAAAGAAAAAACTCTAAGTTTTGATAGAATTTGTTGAAAATATGCACATTGTTTGCCAAACTTTACTAAACCTTACCCTTTCTTCTTTATTTTTAGTAGCTATAGTCGCACTATTAAGTAGAACGAATGGGCCTGATTATAATTGAAATACAGATTTGTTTAGTTTTCTAGGATTTTCATAACGAAAATTTATCATTTTTATGCAGATAAAAATGCTTTTGATGCACTCCACGCTCTATTAAAGGAAAAGTAACCAAAATACTTGTAAGTACTTTTCACTTATAAAGATAGTAGTATAGTTACTTAAAAAGGTTCGCTAATAAATACTTTCTAAACTTCCTGAAAAACTATCGAAAGTACTTAATAGTCACTTTTTAGATCAAGATTTTTATACGAGATGGACCGTATTCGAGTGAATTTGGGCAGAAAATGTCTTCCATACTTGATTTTTTCTCATTTTCTAATATGCTTCTATCTCTCAGGTCAACTAACGCTTAAACTCCCCCTCACCCTGGTCGAACTAGCATAGTCGTAAATGATCGTTTACTGTGAAAAACGGAGTTATACAGAAATCGTTAAGGAACTCTATGTACCGAGATCATGCAAACTTACGGAACGATTAAAAGAAAAACTTTCTTGTTTCGTATAAGACCATATGTACGCGATTCTTGTTATTCATAATATACGTGGGAACATTTCGCTTTTTTGACGATCAAGATGACGGGCGTGACACGTGTTATTAAGTTATATGCGCATCTTTTTGTCAATGAAGTGAACGCTTACTATTCATGCTTTGTTTCAATTGCAGGAACAATGCCTCGATCACTGGGCTCTCTTTTCATACTATGTTTAGCTCTCTACGAGTATTTTTCACAACTGCCCCACCGTACGATGGCCCTGAGGTGCTCAGGTAGCTTTCTGGTACACTATTAATCAGTGTTTAAATTCAGATAAAGTCAATTATTTTCCGTGTATATTCGAAAAACAAGAGTCATGCAATGAGTTTTTTGAACTAGAATGATTCTTGTCAAGTCGAGAGTGAATTTGATCGTCTGTTCGTGTTTGTGTTGTATATGAGTAGCTCGACTTCTCTTTGCTTTTCTTCTCAGTTGAAATAGTGAAATACGGTATTTCTTTCTTTCATTCTCTCTCCATACAGTTAAGAAAGGACTCCACTAGTTCGTTTTAGTTTGCATTGAAGTTCTGACTTAACTCGGCCCGATTAATACAGACTGTTGTTTGGTCGAAAGTTGTCTAGTCGGCCTGTTATTTTGTATTTGTTATCTCTTGTGTGCAAATATCTTTTTCTTCTATTTTAGATAACGAAAGTTTTCTGCTTATTCAAGTCAAGCTCGAGTTGGAGCACGATTGAGTCGATTAATGCAAAATGTCTCCATTTTTCTTCTCTTTTGTAGATTCGATTGTCTCGCAACTCTGACATTAATTCTTTTTCTCACGCTCGATTTCAAATTATCCTAGCCACTCAGCTTTCACATATGGCCACTGACGATCAAACTTCGAACAAGCCTATCGGTAAGAAACATGTACAAACTTAATATTCCTCTGAGAACAATTACATACAAAATGTCTAGAGAATCTTCGATGATGATTACAAAGACGACGACCAGGAGAACGAAAACAGTAGTAGAACTTCTGTCTTTATCTTATAGATATTTACCGAGCATGTTCCAGCAGAAATCATATACGACTTGTCGAAAATTGTCTTTCGTCCATGCCGTTGACATGTTGTGCTAATAAAAATTTTTCGTCCTCTGTGGTCACGAGATTCGGAAGTCCATCTAGTTAAGGGAAAATATGAACGCCATCAAGGAAACACATGAAATCGAGTGAATGGAGAATTCGATTAGTTAGAAGAATCACGATCAACTACTGTCATTTTTGGATTTTGATACGATGAAAATTAGTCTAGGATCCACTGCCTAAAGGCTACCGAAGAGAATTACTCGCCACTACAGAAAAAGACAATGATGATACGCGTTTTGTTCTAGTATACCAACCAATGTATTTAAAAAGGTAACTTCTCAGTTAAAATCATCAACTACATCAAGTTTTAAAATATTATTAAACCTTTAAGCTTCAGTCAACATGCAAGTTAAGAAATTATAGTATTTGCTTTTTCAAAATTACAAAAATTTGATTAATTTAGTTTTCAAGTTCTCAGCGATAAATATTCATACTTCAAAATTTTCACTTTCAAGTTGGAATCGCATAAACTGTAGGAAAATGTAGAGCCAACTAGAATATATGGTATAATTCTAACTGAATGTAAAAAAAAGCATTTAGAGGTGCCGCGTTTATTTTGTTCGAACTTACGTGAATACGGAGTGATTATTTCACTTCTCGTTTCGGAATATTGATGTAAGATTACTGGAGCAAAAAAAAGTTAGTTCAGATTTCAAGTGATTAGACTCGGACAACTGTGTCATGGAAAAGAAGATTTTATAACTGAGATGTAGGGACGAATAAATTGTTTTAAAAAATGGCAATGAAATATTGTTGTGTTTTAAACTAAGTCACTGAAGCAGATTGATCGAGTGAAAATGTTTTATAAGACCTCTTTTTAAACCCAAAAAGATCATAGATTTAGTCTAAGTACTATGAGTTTTAATCTAAATGAGGATAACGCTTTTAGGAAGTTGATTTACTTAATTGATATATTCAAAAATGAGCCTTAATACAGCTCAAGTAAGGTGCAAAAAATGAAAGTTTTGATAAAGATTGATGGGAGATTTTGAATTGTTCCTTTCATATTCCGTAAACATGATTCACTATCCATTCAACGATTAAACTGGTGAATGCTTGCTTGAAGAGAGCTCAAATACTAAGTCCGAAATCTTATCCCATTTACATTTTTTCAACAGTTTTCGCTGTTGAATAATTATATTTATAAGTTCTAATTAGTTCCTTTTTCACGATGAATTGTTGATCTTATGCTATTTTAGAAACCAAATAGTTACAATATTATAACAAAGTTCTGGGATTCATATTGGTAATACGGTCTAATGAACTGTAAAAGTCAGACTTAATTAGAAGAAGAAGAAAAAGAGCACTGCATAATTTCGCGCACTCTTCCGAAAATAGCTCAATACATTGTAACCTTGCAAGTATATATCAAGCGAAGTCTACAAATTTAAATTCTTCAAAAAGAACAGCTGTTAAAATTCATTGCGATGAAAAATATTAAATAATAAAAACAAGCCACGTTAATTTTCCGAATTCTTCACAAGGCATAAGCTTCAACGAAGTAAAAAGCGCAAGTTTAAAAATTTCAATAGCTTTTAATCTAAAAAAAGTAAACTCGTTAAAAAAATGAAGAGAAATTTAATTTACTAAACTATAAATGTTCGATTTTATGTTTGCGAATGAGTGCAAAAAATATTCACTATAGAAATTGAATTGCTCTCTGAGGTGTGTCATAAATGATCGAAAGATTAAAATTCAGATGTATACACATAGCGACGTAGAGAGTCTGTGGACAAGTCGAGCTATCCGTTGAAACGTGCTTAAAAGGCTCCAAAGATTGTAATTTCTTGTCAAGAAAAAAGATAAAACTTATGACACAAGACAAAGTATTAGAACAAAAAATAAATGGAAGTCTTGAGATATTTGTAATCCCTTTTTTCGTCTTATATAAAATTTCTTGTTTTATAACTTATCTAGTAGTCTATTATCAGGTTTAAATGCTTGTCAGCGAAAACTCTATTAGCTTCATATGCGAAACTCATACACTAACGTCAGTGCATGTGTCACAGGACTGTTTCATTTTCAATGCTTGTCTGGACCCTTTGGACAACATTGTCGTACTATCCGTTGTTGTGTTGAATGACATACCCACTTTACCCTTAACACGGAGTATTGTCGTGTCGGATAAAAAAGCACTCTGATTTTGTAGAAATTAGGTTAGGGAAGGATCGAATACACCCAGAACGATACCCGTGTCAAGGAGAGAAGTAGTAGTTCATTACAAAAAGAGCTATTTGTAATCAAGATAATCGACTCGTTCATTTTCTAGCAAGTTAATTTGCATGTCATTTTTCTTTAAAGAGATCAGTATCTGGTAAAAACCACTCTAGGGATGTAACGGAATCTCCTTCTAACATCGGACCTTCATTGATTGTGCCGATCTAGCTTTTTTCAGATATTTTCATCTTGATCCGATCAAAAATGGGCGACATTCAGGTGAATCTCAAATGTCCTGATCAGATATTTGTCGTGATATGTTGAAGTTTTGTTTTTAATGTTACACATTGAAGTCTTTTTTCATATGCTGACCCGAATGTGACATTTCTATTGACATTTGTGATTTGATCATGAAAAAATAATATGGGCATCAATATAATAGCCATTTTTGATGGTCGCTCGAGGAGTTTCAATATTTGATCTGTATATGCCTGAAATCAGAATCAAAATCAAGTTTCAGATATAAAAAAAGGAATCTACGTTTCACCTTCTACAAAACCCTGAGAATTTCATTGAAATCGAGCCCACTCAATTCTATGATGATACAAACCTCGCTAAATAAGGTACCTGAGACAGATCTCCTCGTACAATCTCTCCTTTTGAGGTGAAAAAATTATCGATGAACCAATTGACGAGTCCTTTTTCTGCCGTTCACCCTTTCAGGTCAATGTAACTGTGATCAGATTGTGAACCACGTGGTCGATCAAGACATCGTCGATTTGAACAACGTCGGCATGGAATCGGTCATAACAACGTTTGCGTCAACATTCGACTTCAAAGCCTGTACCAATCTCCTCGTGGTGACGGCTCCTGAGACCATTCAAAATATCCTTGGTACGAAAAAAATACTTCAAAATAAATGTTAGCATAAAGGATCCCGTCTTGTTTGCACAGAAATTCGACGGCATCCTTTTCCTTTTTCTCTTCACCATACTATAGTTCTGAAATTGGTTTAGAACATGTGGGACAGAAAGCGGCAGTGCACCGATGCACCTTATTCAAGATGATTGAGAGCAGGCAGGTAGTCGTGGAGCATGAGTGGCCACAGGGAAACGAAGGTCGATCCTTCGTTTTGCCAGCTAACTTAAGAAGTGTTCAGAACGACGCAGTCTTTGGTGCGACGCGTGATGATCCATCTAATTCATATACTGATCTGGAATTCTTCAAGCTCATTGACGTAGCGAGCTTGCTATTGGTTCCAATTCGAAATCGACAAGGATCTTCAACCATTATCGGCTTCTTATCGTTTGCTTCCGATGTTCCACTAGAATGGACACCAGGAAATATGGTTCTCTTAGAAATGGCTCGAGATCTGGTTAGCGCCACCTTGAAACATCCTGACATCTTCATTAATCTGGATCACAATATAGCCCATCTGCCTGCCACAGAGATAGAGGCTCGCTGTTCTGATGAGCAGCATGCTATCTTAGATCGAATTGTTCTTTTATTTGAGCGAATCCGTCGACAGTCTAAGATCAAAGATCTGTGGGAGTCCGTTGGCATGAACATTTTCAAGGACAAACTTGCACGCTTCATCATATCTAACCAAACCATTTTCATGGCCCTACCTGCTTTCCCGTTCAAAAGCACGAACACGATCAGTAACGTCATTGGTACACTTCCAGATATGGGAGAGGTTTTAGCATTAGCGAACTTGAATTTATTTGCACTGCAAGTGAGCGAGGTGTATCCACCAGGCTGCAAAATCCTTGTAATTAGCGACGGTCGTGTCTTCAACGACTTGTATCCAGTTTCTGATATCGCTGTCTCTGTCTACACGCGTTGTATACACTCGCTAGGTCAAGGTCAACTGCAATTTATTGGGCTAGACCAAATGTTCTCATCATCGACCGAAAACCAGTTCAAGCGAGATGCCATCGTTCACTTGTACGGTGGTACTGTCGAGAGTGTAAGCAGAAAATTAAAAGAAGATCCGCACTTTCATCAAGTTTACATGTCGTTCAAGACATTTCTTCGCAAAGATATCGGCGAACAAAGACGGTCAGCGGCAGAAAAGGCGAAAATAATGATGATGCGTAATGACAGCTACAGCGAGCTGATTCGAATTTTGTTCCCACATCACATTCGTTTGTCTATTCATGATCACAGTAGTGCAGAAAAGATCAGCGTGCATCTTGTTGGAGACAGCATCATCACGCCTTGGCATGGAGTTTCGGTAAAGCGGAAGGATGGAACCTGGGCGATTATGAGAAAGAAAACAGCACTGGAAATGGGTTGCATCTTAGAAGATGCAATGAGCCCAGTAAATCACGTAGACATTCTGTACAACGACCTCAAATTGCTCAACATGACTCAAAATCAGTTCTTTTCATCTTTACCATTTTATCGAGAGATTTGATTATCCAGTCAAGTGAATAATCCAAAAATAGTAAATAAAAGGCTTTTCGGCTTAGTAATAATTAATCCACTTTTACCATTCCCTGAAAACAGATTCTACCATCTAAAAAGTTTAGGTTCAGGTAGAAACTCTCCTAAGTACCTAGACCTTATACAGTTATGTTATTTTTGAATTATCAGCGTTTATTTATTTTTTTTGAGTAAAATTAATTAGGAAGATTCTTTCAAGTTATGCTATGCACAAAAAATAAAAGAATTCGAACCTAATGGAACATCACCAACTTAAGTACAATAGTACCCTTTGAAATATTCTTGCATATGAGACTTCATTTTTGAATTTCGAGTGCGTCGACTCTTGGGAAAATTCTTGATTTTTTTGAGCCAGATTCTTAACTTATTCAGTCGGGATCCGTCAAAATGTTCACTCTTCTTTTCTGAGAAACCGACGAAATTGTGAAAGAAGCATGCAGCCACGGAATTTCAAGATCCTAACAGGATTTAACGCAGTATCACATAAAAATCCTGTGCAGAATGTGTAGGTGTGGTTATTCTAATTAAATAAAAACACCCATACCCTCACTCTAATCCATAAAACTAGATTTCCTCTAAAATCTACGTCAACTCAGACAATGCTTCCAAAAGGGGTATGAGGGATCTTGTTGGCGTATCAACTATTTTGAAGACGATGCGTATTTTTAAATCTTACTGATGTTATTCGACTTATAGTGGCTGCAATAAAGCACACATCGGTGTCATCATCTTCAACTAAAGTATGCAAATAATAGGGCACCGAGAAAAATATACACTGTCAATAAGTATGAAATCATCACCAAAGAATATGAAGGCATCTTATGTTTTTATGAGACTAACGTTCTCAACAGTTTTGATTGAGTATACACGCCCTCTGCGTTCTCACTCTTCTGTTCGCTGCATTTCTTCATTCTGTTGAATCACTCCGTCTTCGTTGACCAACTGTATTTTGATAAATGTGTATTTTATTCTCTTTGCTTCTCTCGATCTTTAACGATAGGATTATCATTAGGCATTTTATTACCTACATATTTCACAATATAATACCTTTATATTCACATATTATAGAATACGAGTTTACTACTTTTATGTAATACGATTTCATTCGCCATCAAGAACATCAATTTTTGCAGATTTTTACACAGAATCTTTAAACAAGAAAATGACTATTGCACTAAGGGATCGCTGCATCGGCTGTCTAACTTGCCATATGATTGGAGATCAATTAGGAGCTGGTGTTGAAGGTTATTCGGTGGCCAGAATTAAGCGAGAATTCGGACTAGTACGCGACGATATGAAAGCATCACACATGGGTATTCCAGAGCTTGGACCTCGTATTCATATGTATACGGACGATAGTAATTCTATGCTTGCACTAGCACATAGTTTGGTCGTGAATGGAGGCTTGAAAGCGAAACATGCAGCACAATCCTACGCTGAATTTTGGTCTACTGGAATCAAGCGTGGTTATCCGGATTCGGCTCAAGCAAGTATGCGGGTCAGTGAAATGGCTTCTTTTCTAGTGTTGCAATAAATTGTGCTGTTGCGAGATTGGAAACAAATAATTTACGTAACTAAGACTCTGAAGCAAGTGAAATTTCAATAAAAATAATTTTAACAACAAGGATTTTTATGAAGAAGTTTCTATTAGTATTCTCGCTTTCCTCGATCATCATTGTGTTTTCATAATAAATGTTGCTTCTCTGTGAAGTACCAGATTCATTTCATTCGTTTGTTCCTAGAGATAGGGATAGAGGATATGAGTCAGTACATTGAATTTAAAGCTAAAACTTAGCAGTAAGTTATCAAAAAAGAATCAGAATTTCTGTTACGCTATCAATTTTGATGTACATTTTGATGTACAATTTAGTGTACTCAATCAAAACGACAATAACATTGAAGAAGTATAAAAACGTTGGTAGCTCTACATTCAAACTGATCATGTTGACTTTTCTTTTTATAGTGCGTGCTCGACGGCAAGATTGATTATCGTGAATGCGGGCGCATTAGCTTTGCTGATGGTTCATTTGCTAATGGGGGAGCAATGCGAATAGCTCCTGTTGCTCTTGCTTTTCGTGATGCATCTGATGAACAGTTGTATGAAGCAGTTCGTATGTCCATTATCTCGTCACATGTGCACCCTGAAGGCATAGATGGAGCTTTTGTATTGGCTAAAGCTATTATTTTAGCTCTTCACTGCGAATCGGTTGACACCTTTGATCCATCTGAATACCTTAATGCTCTGCAGTCTGCAGCACACACGATTGGCATGCAAAATCAAATTAAAAAATTAATCGTATTCTATTTTGATCAGCTTGGTACAAGCGATGCAAACAGACAAAAGAAAAAGTGAGTAATTGAATTGCTGATGTTGGCAGTCTCTAAAAGACGCCATAGTCAATATCACATAGTTACTAATAATAAAAAGATAAACGACAGTCGAAGTCTGTGACAAGAATGAATCTTTGATGAAGAGAAATGATTTGAGCTTCCACACTGCTTCGTGACCACTGATGATATTCATCACTGGGGCTGTGTTACGATAATAAAATAGTCATTTTTTCTATTGGAATTTGTAGGGCGGATATTGACATAGTACGAGCATTGGGAAATACGTTTCAACTCAAAGCCATTGAGGCCGTTCCATGTGCCTTGTGAATTGTATGTACGGGGTTTTGTGAACCTGAAGAATGCCTTGTTCGAGGTGTGAACATGGGTGGTGATGCTGATACTGTGGCAGCGATGATCGGTGATATTGTGGGTGCTTTGCATGGTTGGGAATGGATTCCTGCTCGATGGTATGATAATATAGAACCAAATTCTGGCGAAAATCTAGGAAGAGGAAAAGAATTTGCTATTGAACTAGCCACAAAACTGGCCTCGATGAATTTGAATACTGTACTGAATGATGATAGTTAATTTTATCGGAATAATCTTTTATTTCTTTAAATATTTGAAACCGATAGGTTCTAATAAACGATATCATCTATTCTTCTTTTGATTGTACCAGTATTGAAACTGAGGGATGAGCTAAGCCCCCCCTCAGGAATCGATTTTCGTTATTCGCGGGCCGATTTGTCT
Organism: Rotaria macrura; assembly: GCA_900239685.1. Classification (NCBI taxonomy): domain Eukaryota; kingdom Metazoa; phylum Rotifera; class Eurotatoria; order Philodinida; family Philodinidae; genus Rotaria; species Rotaria macrura. The sequence continues at coordinate 126,369 of OENT01000341.1, forward strand.
GAAATTTTGAGGCAATGCGTGTGTTTTGTTAACACAATTTCTTGCATTTCGGCTCATCAAGTTTATGCTTCAACGAGTTATTCACAAATTAGTCCCCAAAATGGTGGTTCTCGTAAGGTACCGATTTCTCGAACTGCCAAAGACGTAGAGAGCTCCTTTTTTTTTAATAAAAGAAGAAACCTATGCCTAGAAATGTATGCAGCGTTTTTTCGAAATTCGGTTTTGTTCGGATTTCCGAGATATTCTACTGCAAGAACTCGGAATTCAGCGCTTTTTGACATCAGTTCTATCTGGTTATCTAGGCAAAGAAATCGAATTTCGAAAAAACGCTACATACATTTCTAGATATAGGTCTCTTCTTTTATTAAAAAAAATTAGCTCGGTAGCTCGTATACAGTCTGAGAAATCGGTTACGAACTCTCCAAAGAAGTGATTTTGAGAAAATGAATAAACAAGTTTGTGAGATGTATAAATTGGTGTGAATGAAACAAAGCTAGTTAATGTTATACATACTTAAAATCAGCGTAAAATTCTCAGTCTATAATTATATAATTAAATAACATATGAAACAATTTTTTTATTTCACCGTATTTCACTATGACTGTCATGACCCCTATCGTGCAATTTCGTCTTGTATACAGGACTCTAAGCAGAAACGACTATGCTGATGGTAGAGATGGTGGTGAGAATTTGATATTACCCTTACTAGAGTAGCTTTATTTTGGTAGATTTTCATCAAAAAATGATTTTAGATCAAAGTATTGCAATAATTATTTATTTACCTGCTGACAAAGAATCATCATCAACATCGGGAAAGAACTAATCGATAAACAGTGGAATGCTGTTTTTTCTCTTGCTATCTCAGAAAGTACCCTCCAACCGTGCTCAGCGGATGCGCATTGAAAAATAACCTATGAATGTTTGGAACGAGCAACTCTGAACGTAAACTTGGATTGAAAATCGCTCAAAACCTCTCTTTTTGTAGAAAAGAGCTCCAAAAATCTGCCTGTGAAAATCCGCCATATTGCTCTAATAAATAAAAAATAACAGAAAGTATACGCACTTCTCATAAGCTACTGTTTACAAGCGTATTGACCACTGTCACATCCCGTAACTTAGCGAAATCGTTGGAAAACTCTTATATTTCTACTACTGTTCCCAGAAAACTTTTTTTTCACAGCCAGAAACCATTCAAAATGCAATAAATCGTACATAATCTGAAAGAGGACACTTTGGGCTATCACAATATGTGCTTATCTCAAAATAGACTTTTCTGAAAAAAAATCGATTTTATGAGGAGGGCCCCTTAAATTATTGAAGACTTTTCAGATATGCAACAATTCTGAATTTGCGTGAAAACCAGGCCAAGCATCACACTGCAGTAAGATCTCGATAAAGAAGCTGCTCACCGTTACGAAAGAGATCCCTAGGCCAAAAATATGCGATGTGAATCACTCGCGAAAACATGTATTGCATATTCATGGTTCGGATTTGCAACATTGACAAGTATGTCAGATGTCCGTAGCCCCCGTGCTTTTATTTTTATTCATTAATGACAATTATGCAATAATCTGATTACTTTATTAGCTCCATTGATAGTGATTCCTTCATATGGTCCAATTTACTTGTATAACTTTTTTATCTAGAGTATCTCAACTATCAGAGACTGGAAGCAGCTGTCAGATATTGGGTGTGGGTGTCCATTCCACTTAAGAGAGAAACTAACTAGACCATGACCCAGGCCAAAACCTTCTAAACCGAAACATCCTGGAAGGTTTCTATGATACAGCAACATGTCTAATTTTTCATTCAACTCCTGATAGATATGGTCATGTTTCATTGTCAAAGAAGTAGTTCACTGATATGCGAACATTTTCAAGATGATCATAATATACATGACACTCTTATAATATAAAATGGATAAACGAAAAAATAACTTTTGAATAAGCGAAGCCCTCTTTTCGATGAAGGTTTAGAACTTAAGCTTGTTTTAATTATGAGTACATGGCAAAGAAAAAAAATGACTATCACTGTATAAGATATCCCAACGAGTGTGCTTGTGTCGATTAATTGTATTCTGTTGATAAAATACGTGTTCAGTACATAAATATCAAGTTTAATCGATAAAATCTTGAAGAATAACAATAAATGAATTTCTTTCTTTCCAATTCATGATACGTGTAATATTCCAGTCTGATTTTTTGAGGCTTCTCGGTGGTAAAAAAAAACAAGATGTAGGTTGTTGTAGAGGGGGCTTCGTTCTACCAAACCTTATTTTCCACGTTGCTTCAGAAAATTCGACATTTTTAGCTACAGTTGCAAGTTTTTTCACATATTTTTTGCTTTAGTTACTGCCCTTTTCTGAATAATCAATCATTATTACTGTAAGACCATTTCAAAATCGGTCACATTTTGTTCTTTAACAAACGCGGTATCCGAATATATCATATTCTTGCAGGAAGATCGGAAAAATATTCGAATAACAAACACATGTTGAAATGAGTGCAACTGAAATAATGAAAAAAATACTGTTGTCATTATTTTCATTGTAACTTCATTATTTCGAAACGAAATTAACAATTTTATCTACCTAAGTGATCACTAGAAAAAGCTCTGCAAAATCTAGAAGGAAAGAAAAAAATTCAATTCTTTGTCTTTTTATTGACTTTGTATGAAATAGGCATCACAGGGACAGAGATGAAAAAATCATAAAATGAGTCACATAAAAACATAAGGCATAAGCAAAACAGTGAGATTTATGAAGGTTCGGCAAATATTAATAAGGAAGGACGAAAAAATTCATATATATTTAGACCTAAATTTATTTCTTTTTCAAAAAACGTTTGTGAGCTTACACTAGACAGTAGAGTGTAGAAATTTAAAAATGTTTCGAATGGATCGTTCAAACAGTATTAAAAATGTAAGTCAGTCACCAATTTTGACAGAAAGTGTCACTGATAATGTTTTCTTCGATCATAGATTTACGATCCTTGTGAGTGGTCGGTTGGCTTTGTTTCAGGATGGTTAATAGAGATTGGCTTAAAGAATTATGTAGAAATATTTGCAGGTTGATAAATGCAAGACCTTCTGCTATATTAAAAATAAATTTCTTTCTCCTTCAATTAAACAGAGATGAAAGTAAATGGAACCGCCTTACTAAGTGATTTACGTGATGAGACGTTACAAAAGTCTTTGATACCAAATGACGAAGATCGCAACAAGTTTATACAAAACTTAGGACAATTAACGTAAGTAATTTGAATGATTCTCAACTCAGTTTTGTTCCTATACTAAGATTGCCGTTTTTATATTAAGATCGCGCATCCCAATAAGTCCTGGTGATGTAAGTAAAGAGAACGTTATATTTGCCAAACTGTTGAAGTCTATATATCGACTATTACTTACGAAATTATATTTTAGACTACCATTCTCGATATGCCACTATCATCTTGGAAATATACAATACTTGCTGAACAAGGCGATACAATCGACAAAATTGCAAGGAAGGAAAATATTTCAATAGATGAATTACTTGGTGCAAATCCAACTTTGTCAGCTACGGAAGAGTTATACCAAGGTCAAAAAATATTTATGCCTGGTATGTAAAAATGGTAACAATATATGACAGGCTATAGAAGTTTCCAGGAAAGTGTATGAATTTCCGGAAATTCGATCGATATCTGAAAATCGAAATGACTCTCTGAAAGTAAATCCATTTCGAAAAATCCAAAGTGAACTTTCCGAAAGCGAGTGGGGCTGGATAAAAATAAAGGGCACATCCTCTCCTGAAGGGTGATGGTGGGAAACACATGTAAATCGTTTCAACCGACCACTACGGTATTTCCGTAACAACTCTGTACTAGAGTATGCTCATTATGGTCATAACGCCTATCATATTGTTTTCCGTAGTTAAGACAGAAAGGAACTGAGTTTCCGGGAAACTAATAAACGACATAGAATTAACGATGAACAAACGCTCAAAAATTCTCATACACAGAAATAATAACTGGAATTCTAGAGCTTGCAAAACACTGATGAGCAAAGGGATTTTGGCACAGAAAATAATGCCTCTATTATATTGAATTTTTAGTTATTCAGCAAATGATCAGAGACCAAGCTAATAGAGTCTCACCGAGTGATCAACTAGTGGTTCCACAGACGTTGTATGCTCACCAATTAGTCAGCTGTGAACAATTTCTGCTAGATTATTTTACAAAGGTCGATGAAAATGAAAATGGCTGTTTAAACATCGAAGAATTCAAATTATTCTTGTTGAATTTAAATCTGAAGACACTAAATGACTATCAGATCTGCGAGATTTATCTTGACATGAATAGTAAAAAGGATGGTAAACTACTCTTCGAAGACATCTTTAAATATGTGTGCAGTATCATCGTGATTGAAGAAGATTTCAGTTCAGCCAAACTCTCTCTATTCGAAGCAATGCTAACTACAGATAATCAAAATCAATGTTCTCTCGGTGGAATCACACAATTTCTCAATCAAACTTGGACAAAATTCAATCAGTTCAGAAGATATGGTCAGAGTGGTAAACTCGTAATGACATCTGGTGATAGTATTGCTGTTTTGAATGAAGGCACCTATTCATTAGTTGATCTCATTTGTTGGCAAGATCAATTAACAGAGCACTTGGAACCGAAACATGCAGTTGTAAAAGGAGTGAGAATTTGTTTAGATTATTTCGTTAACCATCGGAGAAAGTCAGTCATAAGAAAAATATTGATCCGTAGTTTTTATTTGTATTTTCGGATACTATCCTTGAAAGAGGACTTGGAAATTTATCTTGATACCATTTGAAATTCATTTGAAGCAACTATGTAAATTGCAGAACTAATGTTAAAAGTGCTCTGCTCTGTATTTTGCGTGTAACTTTGTCAAAAGACTGACTAGAAGTGAAATTATTCATTAGTTTCAACCTTTTTCGAATGGCATACTCCTTCATAAAATTTAAGGTGAGCTAAGAACATTGATGTTTGTTAAACACTCAATAGCGCCAGAAAAGTTGTGAAAACTCACGGCTTTTGTTCACTCTTAAGAGCCTCCCCTCACCTCACAATCAAGTTGCCAACTTGGAGCATAGGTTTTAGCTCGAAATTTCCGGGATGGATGAGCTTACTGAGAAACGCTTGTGATACAATTTTCAGCCTCATAAACCTCACTAAACTAGACGTAAGGCTCGTTTTAAAGCTTCCACGAACATTTTTATAACATCCTGTCTGTGAGAGCTATCGAGATTGGATCAGTTTTATATTAAAAATAGCATCTATACGCAACTTTTCATTGGACAGAATTTCGAAATTTCCTTCTGTTAATTTTTTAT
>OENT01000342.1:0-55672 GCA_900239685.1 Rotaria macrura
TATTTTCACTTCTTGCAATACCTGGAATACCATGAGCTGAAGTAGTTAGACCAAACTCCCGAATGATAGACCGACGTCGATGGTATTTCGAATCCGGTTTTTCTACTTTCACATTCATTGTAAAAACATTAGCTACGTGTGTAATTGATGTATCTGTCATTGTTTAATTGATAGGGAGAGTGTGTTGTCGTTACTTCAGTCCACATCAATATATATAAATATTAGTGTGATTTCTTCGAGAGTAGTGAAACTATGTAAACGTTTTAGTAAAATATAACAAAATATTGACTCAAGTCTCATTAACTTAGAAAAAAGTGTTTATGTTTTGCCACAGTATTTAGTCGAAAAAATATCACTACTTTTTTTTTTATAAATTAAAATGGACGTTTAGTAACTTCTACCGATGATTCCTTTGAGTCGATTCATATACAGTATTTACCAAAAGCGAATCATTATTTATTTTTTCTAGAATTTGATGTGGAATCAAAGTTTGGGTATGGTTTCTTTTCGTAAGAAGCCGTTTTTACGGTAGCCCATGATTGAGTAAAGAAGGAAATGTTTTAGTATTATAACTTATTGGGAAAGAGACTTATATATTGGTAAATCATTCAGGACTTTAATAATTAGCTGTTTGCTTTTATTATAGATAAATATAATTTATTTCCGATTTGACGGTAGCAGTATGATTTGTAGAACGTGATTTATTTGGGTGCTTATTCATAAGTAAATACATAATATGTTGTTTAACTTACCAGCAATTAATCCTACATTTAGATCAAAAGTAGAAAGTATTTAGCTAACAATATGAATGATTTAGATTGCAATCAATATTTTTTAAATTTAATGACTTGTATTTTCTATTGAGTATTATTTACTCTTCAACATTAGAGAGTAATATGCCTGAAATGCGTAGACGTGTAATTGATGATAGTCATCGTTATTTGATATGAAACTTATGAGATGTCTGTTCTTAGGAACGCATACACATATGAATTCGGTTATGAATGTGCAGATCGAAAAGTGTGTTTTCTATCATTCTCTGTACTGTGAACACTAATGGAATCATATGCAAGGGGAATGAATTCAATGGAATGCTTCCATTTTCGGTAGAGTGTCCGCTTTACACTTAAAAATATTACTGGGGTATGCTGCTTGAGCATGTCTTATTCAGTTTCTATTACTGACAATCGATTTCATGGAGAATAAATTGAAAAACAGGAATAAACGATTTTAGTATGTTTTTGAGCTGTTGATTAACTGCGTTCGAGACGAAATATTAAGGAGTAAAAGTTGAAGTACAGATAGAGAAATGCCTGAGTCGACTGTTTCAAATCTCTGCGTCAGTTTTCTTTGCGAGTTATAGACTTACACGAATCGTTTATTGGTACATGGAAGAAGTATGAAATGAAACCAAGTAAACTGTAGAAATAAATGCCAGTAATCAAAAGAATTTTTGTATTAAGTTATCGACGGATAAAATGTTTATCATGTAAGAAGTAAATAAACATCAAACATTTGTATCCACGTTGCAGAGTTATTCATGAAATCAAGGTGGCAGATGATGTTAGAATCTCGTTGTGATTCGAATTCTAAGTAAATGATATTTCAGCATTCGCAGCACCTGTTCACAATACATATTTTCTATTGGTTCATCCGATTTAGGCATTGCCTGTATTGTTTTGTTTAAGATAACTAAGAGTACATACACTTTTTATCAGTTAGAAAAGTGTTTTCTCTTTCTCCGAGATTCAGATTTTCATTCTATTTATTATGTTGAGTACATGGGGACATTTCGGCATTGTTCAGAATTTTATAGGGGAAAAATAGTGAAATTATTTTCACTTTCATTATCTAGAGTAGCGTTTGGAAAAAAAGGTTGATTTAAATTGTCGTTTATTAAAATTGATCGAGATATCGTAGTTATAAAAGCTCATTAATATTTACTCTGACAAACACTGTTCCCTAGAATTTCTCCGCTCTTTTGTGTAGGCTACTATAAGAATATTTGACATCGGAGATGTAGGAGAACGGCATAAATTATATTCGACTGGAACGTCGTTATTTTTTTTTATGTGGCGTTTAGTAACTATTCTCTTCTTTCTGAAACATGACTAAAGTAAATCATTCGTTAGTATTCGAATACTTCGAACTGGGATGCTACTTTTTTGTTGTAAATGTCCCTACTCTCAGTATGATGGATAAAACGATCTAGTTCACATATTTGGGACCTATTCAAATGGAATTCAATTGTTAGCCCGAGACTAGAAATCATTGGAGTAGTTAATAAAATGTTTCTCACAGTGAGAGAGACATTTTTTACTTGTGATTCATGTAGTACACTTAAAGCATTATTCGTGTACGGAAGTATGATAAATATTCGGCAGAAGACACATATGTACGATAAGTTAATATTCGTTTTCCTGTGTTACTCGACGAAGGCCAAGTTCCTTGAATATTGCAGTATGTTTGCTGAAATTTATTCTCACATCACAATTAACTATAATTTAGTAAAGAGAATAGATAGATACGCCGGTGGGTAGTACAGTTGCTTGTCTATGGTGGCATTTTGCCTAACATGAATGATTCAGTCACAATGCTAGATACGGATAAACAATTGACTATATGCTTTTCTAGAAATTTCAAAAGAAGAATTGGCATTAAAATGAATGCAGTTTTACTTATGAGCAAATCATTGTAATATTATGAAAATGCTTGGAGTTAAGCACCTAACAAGGAAAATCGAGAAAAATACAACATATTCAAATACGCACTAAGTTGAAATTAGTTTTACTTGTGCAACGTGTGATAAGTAGATAACATATTCGTTTACTCATATTTACTCACTAAACCTGATGTAATTCGATGATAGAAAAATAATTGTGTGTGATGATAGCGACATTAATGGATTAATATTATATTAAAATGTATGTATATTAGAATCCGCTGAAAATATCGAGTCTCTTCGTAAACGGTTTAAATTCAAAAAAAAGAAATATAACTAAATTGACAGTTATAATTGTTGGTCGATATTTTCTCTTTTACATTGTCTTCGAATACGAAATTGGTTTTTTATAAGACGGTAAATTATTTCGACTGCTTCCATTATTGAGAAAAAACTAATACCAAGCCACAAACCTGTAAGACCACCAACATTTGAGAGAAGGTCAACACCACTCATGGATGCCGCATCTTCGTAAGATTCTACAAGAGGTGTTTCACAAACAAAGTCAACGGAGACATAATTATTTTGAATTTCTGATTGCCATGTTGTCGACCAAGTTTTAGACAACGTGATATTCGATGCTTCGACGAATGCTTTGATAGTCTCAAAGCGCCAAGAAGATGGAGCTGACACTGCTGATGTCGTTACAGTAAAATCGACATTTGAACATGCTTGTGAACATTGTGAACAAAACTCATTCCAAATTGAATCTGTATTCATAATACGATTTGAAGCATTCGAATAACATGAATCGGTTGTATTGCATAGAAGTGCCTGAATAATTTTATTCGTACCCGGTAAAACAATCGATCGACTAGTCCACTCCAGTGGATCTACGCATGCGCATTGATCATATCTGTTGTTAAAAAAAGTAGTTTTACGCAGTTATATGAAATACCAGAGTGGAATAGTTAATTCCTGAAGGATTCCCAAAGTTCTCAATGGTATTGAATTCAAAAGTCGTAATAAATCTAAGATATGATTATTTTATAGATGTGAATTTATTTATATTGAAAATACTCCTATCAGATGTTAGTTGAATTTCTGTCTCTTTATCATTTTTATGATATTTTCTTGACGAATCCATGAAAATAATGTGTCAAAAATAACGATAATAAAATTATCATGATAATTCAAACAATATATCATGCTTATAAAATCTCATAATAATTGAAAAGAAGAATACATATTCTCTTCAAGTAGATTGATTCCGATACACAATCAAGATTCTTGTGCCGTTCAACTTTCTGAACAAGAATTGTGAATGATGAGTTCTTGGTAGCTCTATATAGGCACATGTTCTAATCATTCCCTCATAGAATCATTCTAAACGGCGAAATGTTTTCAATTTTTCTAAAATTCTTATTTCTAAGTGTGCTCACACACTATGCAATACTTTATACTATCATGATACAATTGAGAAAGATTCACGAACATTTTATGTAAAGCTATACTTGAACTCTCTTAGGTGTTTTTATATAATTCACTTACAAGTACGCTTGTGTGCAGGATTTATAACATAGAACTTGTGAATAAGCATAATCAGCACCTGCATATAAACTAAACATGGCTTGTAAAGCGAGAGGAACGTTATTTGTACAATTCGAATAGGGCGATGATAACATTTGATAGGTTTTCTTTTTGTAGCTTAACTTCTGCCTACGTCCAGGTTCTAACAGAATTCCACCAACTTCAATGAGAGGCAGTTGTGTATTATCATGAATCATAGCCACCATACCGGCCGAGGCATCTGTCAAACGAAAAAGAACGAGAATATTTTTCATAAAATTATATTCTAACGTTTTACCTTGTGAAATATATGGTACATACTGCTGATTATGTGCGTAGAGTTCTAATTGCAGCATACCATTACCTCCATAATCAGTAGTACTGCGCACATTACTTTTGTTCGATTTAATTTTAGCATTGAATGTATAGCAATGACCATAGGAAGATGAAAGAAATGGAATGAAATCAGTTGCTTGACAAAGTTGTCCGTTGTATACACAAGAGATTAGCATGGATTGTAGAGGAAAGAAATAGTTAGTTATGGGTTCGTTTGCATTCAATGTATATTGAATAAAGTCAAAGATATACTGACTTTGCTGATGTGCAATAGTGTTTGTATCGTTTGTATCAGTTAAATTTCTGTTATTCGTATAATTTATAAAAGGTTCAATAAAATTATCAAAACGAACGGGCGAATAGTTACAGATAGTAATGGCTGGAAATGCTTGTGAGCGTTGTACAATAATAACGACCGATGTTTGTGTTGGATAATTGAAATAACCTACCGTTGTTTGAATTATAAAATAGAGCATAATGCCGGCAAATGCCAACGTTGAAACTATCCAAAAAATTCTATTCTTTATACTTTTCCTATGTTCAACAACAGGAGTGTCATAAGTTGACATAGTTTGAGCGAACTGACGAATCCTAGTTAAGAATCGATGATATTTTGAATCTGACTGTAATGCTTCAGCTGGTATCGGAGAAACGGTTGCTATTTGATTAGTAGTTTTGTATGTTCTCATTAAATTGATTGAAATAACTCTCGTGTTGTTCTGTAATCTAGAAGCTGTTTAATAAGGAACATACAAGTGATCTAACTATGCATCTTCGACATATTCGGTTTCATACTATAATATAGCAGGCACATTCAACGTATTATGTGTATAATTGATACTATTTTTTTTCATGTGGTTCCATCGACATGAAATAAAATAATAAAAGCAATTTTTATAATTACTTTAAAGTATACTACTTTATTCTTCATAGTATACTAATTCTTTCAACGATGTATTAATGGGTTAAGAGTGCTTGTATTATAGTAATAGTCGTACACATCTAAAAGACATGATTTTCTTCGTATTATAAAAGAAACTGTCAGATTTAAAGAAATTTCAATTTGAATCTGTTGTTTATACTAGGGGTGACCCTTTATCTTTAGAAAATAAAGGAAAATTAAAGAAATAAAAGATTATTTTTTTTTCATCGAAAATGGGACTAAAAATATTCCAGGATCATGGAACTCACTGACAAGAGAATTTCTTTTCATTGGACGGATGAACTTTGACTGAAGCTAGGGTCTTAAGATGCAAAATAATATGATGGTTTTTTACTAGTATTTAGTATATTTGGACTAGAAAAAAGAAGAGTGAATCAATACTATTATCATATTCTGAATCAGCATTAAAAACGAAACAAACCTATGTGTGTTTGAAATGTTATTTCAATATATTTAATTTTATCAAAAAATTCACCATACTCCCCCTCAGGAATTTTCGGCTATAAAATAGATCTAACGAAAATGTTGTTATAATCAATTAAAAATACTCTAGTTTGTGCTCTACTGTTTTTCACAAGTTTATGGAATACTGGTTCCTATTAAAATCAATTTTTCCTAAGGTCCATTTGTTTTTGTCCGAAATTCCTGAGGGGGGCGGGAGAGTAGCGTGAATTTTTCGATAAACTTAAATATCTTGAAATAATATTTCAAACACGCATAGGTTTGTTCCGTTTTTAAAGCTGATACAGCATTTGATACTGGTTTTGAGTTAATCTTCTTTTTTTCTAGCCCTAATATAATAAATACACGAAAAATCTACCATATGACTTTGCTGCTTCAGAGAGGTTCCACGAGGCCATTGAACATTGCGTCACAGAGGCATAAAATGCTTAAATCGCGAATTGGATTCCTAATATGCTTATTCGATAGTCCTTGTTCAGAAACCTCTGGATCCTAATTTTTATGAACAAATTATTTTGTTTCGTTGAGATATTCAATTTTTACATTTTTTACTGACATTGAAGTAAATATTCTTTCACTCATTACTCAGTCATTTATTATTAGATCTTCTTGAGTAATGTCTCATTTGAAACAGAAAAGAAAACTGCACAAGTTGTGATATTGAGTAGGTTATAAGTACAAAACTTCAGACTCAACCGTTTTCGAAAACTGCGTGGGACCAGGGATGTCTAGATCCCATTTTCCGCGTATTTGGTAAACAAAATTCTTTAAGCAATTTTCAGTATAAATTTTATAAGCCTGTTTTATAGAGAATTTAGTTTTTTTACAAGACGGACTAATCTGTAACTTTTTAAAAGATCAGCACGGTGACCAAAAGTTCAAAATACTGGGTGCCGCTGATGAAAAAAATTCTAAAAAGTATTTTAAAAAATTAAATTTTACTTCCTTATGTTTGAGAGGCTACATTTTTAAAGTCACGATCTGTTTTTTGTTCTGTAATTTAGCTCTTTAGTGGGAAAGGATATAGATGGTGTGTAATGAATTTATCATTCATAAAACGTGGAGACCGGTATTATAATATAAATAGTGTAAATTTTTAAGCAAAAAGATAAAACTAATAAATATGATAGTGAAAGTTCATTTTTTCTGAAACTATGCGTACTATGCCTATTATGTATTTCCTAAAAGTATATGTATTTCAGGATTTTAATTACATTTGTTGCTTTTTTACTTTTAATACATTTTGAAGAAACAATTTTTATTCTTCCATCATAAAAATTTTCGAACAGTAATGAGTAAATATTAATATTAATTTATATGTTTACTTCCAAAATTGAAAATCATTTGATTTTCAATACTGTTTTATTTAAAATGTTTCATATTTTGACTTCGACTGTGTATGTTTAGTTTTAATATGATAGTAGTCATTCCTATGATAACAAATACTAATAATCATTATATTTATCCGCTGGTTACTACGGCCTAGGGAATGGGAGCCGCATAAATCTTTGGTTGAGCTCAAATTCAGTATCGTTTTCTTGAAAATAATATAGATGAGTTTCAGAAAAGAAGAGATAGAATTGTAAAATAAAAGACCAGGTATGACATTGTGAGAGACAAAATGAATAGAACTTTACAAAATGCACAAACTATCGAATATAAAATCCTAATAATATTTACTGCCTCTATTGCAATGGTTCTTGATGAAGTCACATCTCATATCTGTAATTTTTAATGGTCGAGGAAGAAAGTAATTAATTTGATTGATACTGAATATGGTATTATCGAAATGGTCGAGAAGATTCTCTATCAAGCAGATATTCCTGATCAAATGATCATCGCTTGTAGAAAAATTGTTGGTAGGAGACATTTCAACTATTTATTCACTTTATTCAACCCAAAAGTGAAGATGCTACACGTCTGCTGTTACGAAAGGGTGCGGTCTGGTAGATTCGAAAAAATTGCGGGGAAAAGGTAGAAGCACTTCGTATCCATGGAAACTCTGGAATAAAGCATCTTTGAGGTTAACGTAAGCGAATTACCTTTCGCAAAGGTTATTCTAACTTTTAGTATGAATTTTATGCGAAAAAAATTGGATGTAGTTGTAGATCAGATAAATATCCACATTGACATGCTATTTTAATTATACATAGAAGGTGTCGAAAGAATGTTTTCACCGGCGAACTCTCATGAATTATCTGGCTATCAGTAAAAACATATTTATTATTTGAAAACGTTCCGATCTGGCAAACTGGAACACAAATTTTTATAAAAGGTTTTTGAACAAACAATTCAAGACAACTCGTCTGAATTTTTCGAAGCTATTCGGATTTTTTAACAAGAAAATTTTTCACAAGTAGTTTTAATTAGAGGCTCAATATTTCACAGATGGAATTAGATTGTCTCAGTAGCAAATTTGATGATGCCCTGAACAATTGTACATTCTCGATCGTTCTGAATAGAATTTTCACGATAGTGATATCATTCACTGTCAGTATCACTCAATAATATTGTTAATCAATGTTATTCAATGTTGTGCTCGTATTGCAGTACATCTATAACTATATTTCACTCTCAATATATACTTTGCATATTATATCATTTTAATTTTTCCTAGTAGAAGTTGAGTTTTAGAGTATTGGTTTAGGAGGAACAATCAAAGTATATCTGCTACTCAGATATAGGAAATTTTTCGAACACCAGCGAAATCTTTCACACGATGACTAGCCTGCATGAGATGAGCAGATCTAGTCGTATTTGACCATGCTGAAGTCAATGGTTTTGTTTGTTTTTATATTCTCGTGTGCTATGAATTATTCAAATCGATTTAGTATAAAATCGATGGTTTCGGCACCATCATTTGTCAAAAAACTGATGTTTTTAAAATTATATTTTGACTTTTCAGCTTCTTTCTAAAGGAGGGTTGAAAACTATAATAGATCAACTCATTTTATACTGATTGATGGTCAATTGATAGGCTTCGCCCTTGTCTTTGAAAAAAGCTTATATCGAAGTAATGAAGCTGTTCATTGGGGTTCAGCTTTCCCAGATAAAATTACGTTGATTTTTTCTGTCAGGTGAATATTCGAAAAGTTGGCTTGTAGTTGAAAAACTTAGCACGATATAATTTTCAAAATAATTATGAAGAATTCAACATTGCTAAATAGTTTGATAAACACTATCTGTATTCTATCGAATATTGAAAACAGCAAATAGTTAGTTACTTTCTTTTTGAATCATTTGTGAAATAGGCAAACTCCTTCTGAATTCATAGTAGAACACTCATAGTCATACATATACTGTTCTCATAATAACACACCTACACACAATAGATGATGTTTCGAGTGATGATCGTTCGATGTAAACAATGTAAAAATGAATTTTGCAATAATCAATACTTATATGAATATAATTTACAAGTAGGGAACTGAGGGACCACCTTTTTCTGTCTCCCGGTTCCTGTTCTGGTTAAATTTTTCTCTTACTTCTGATTCAAATTTTGCGAAACATGATCCAAAAGGAGAATTGAAGTGCTTAGGGTAGACATTTCTGACCGATCCTGCTCTATCACATATCGTTACCGAGACGCGCAGCCCCCTTGTCTATCATAGACCATGGCAGATGGGTTTTAGAGATGTCACAGACGCTAACAGACGTGACATGTCCACTCAAATGTAGATCGTGAGTGCCGTTATCAATTTACGATCAAAACCGTAACTCAATGGAGTTTCATTGTTCTAGACGAACTTCTCCTTTAATGTAGTTCTAGAAGATTAGTAAAATGGTTATGATCTATGTTTGGCAAGATAAATCAAAGGAAACAACTTTCAAGTAATAAGTATGAGTAGTTACATTGTATTTCATATTTTAACCCAGCAGGGATTGCACCAACAGCTCCTAAACGTAAGCAACTTTTGCAAGGTTAAGTCTAAATTTTCAGATTGCTTTCATAAAAGAAGACAACGGGAACATCTTGATACGTTATTGGTCCCGTTCTCATAGAAATCAAAATCTTTGGACCCAAGCCTGGCCACACAGGATCGAAACCGGGACCACTTTACAGTTCCCTTTTTATAATTCAACATTTGAAAAAGAAAGATACCTGAATAAACATGTTGTCAATAGATTTCGAATGCATTCATTTTTCAAAGTATTCTAATTAATTTATCTCACCTTGTAAATAACTTGGCATATTATTCAGTTTATTAAACTGAATAATAGATTTTGTTGTTTAATATAGAACATGAATTTCTTATTCTTTTAAATGTAACATATCAAATAATAGAACATTTAGAATGCTTTCATTCAAGATAACGACAATAGTCATCAGGCGAATGTGTACGAAACTAAACGATTTCTGAACGTAGTGAACTCTTAGTAAGATTCAATCAAAAATTCAAATCCTGATTTTCAAATGCAAAGACAAATATCTGTCATGTAATTATTTGATGCGTAAAAGTACGTAGTTATTCATAAATTTAAACGAATATTTAACGATGGGAATCATCTGAAATACGAGAATTAGAGCTCATCATTTTGATCAATATATAATTTACTACTTAAAAATATACGACTAATTAATTCAAGTATCATAAGAAAATGAAACTTAAACAGTAAGAAAATCTCTATCAACCAATAGTATTTAGAGATCTATGAAAAATAAAAGACAAATGACTTTTATAATTTTACTGTGAGCCAAAAAAGAAAAAAACAACATACAAATGTCAAATTATTCAAATAATGTGATAGATAGATATCTTTTATATTTGATAGATAAATGATTACAGAATATTACACTAAATTGATTAGTAGTTATTCGAATAGTGCATTTATTTTATTACAAGCTTTGTTTGTTTGTTGAAAAACTATGGCACTTGAGTGCCATCGTATGGCAAACACAATCTTTGGTAGACAGCCGTTCCAGATACTCGAGCAAAATAGCAGATTCGTGGCATAATTACATTACGGGGTCGAATATTAGAAGTGGCTTCGAACGATGGGTGTTTGTTCGATAAATTCGAATGCAATATAATTGATGGCAGAGAATACTTATGAAAGGAAGTAGAATCTTTTCGATTATTATTGCTGATCGATGGTGCGCTGGCCAATGCATTAACAATTGATATTGGTGATGAGCAGGACAACAAGAAAAGTAAGATAATGATTGAAAAGCCTGGGGACATCGAAAGAATTATATCTGAAATATAACATGAAGAAAATAATAGAACTTGATTAAATTTACTAGTACATATAAAAGTTTCTTTTTTAAAATGCTTTGTTCATATCTGCTAAATCTAGTGAAATCCTATTTATATTCACATTTTATTAGACAAAAGAGAGAAACCTGAAGTTGAACTATTTTTCTAATTATTGTTATAACATTTGTTCCAATAGAATGCAGGGAATTGAAAAAAAAAGAAAGGTTTTTAGATTTTTGTTATACAACTGTAGAAGAAATTTTTTACATTTCTTAAATGAACCGCTTTGTCAAAGGAAATTCAACATTGTTTTATGTCAGCTTTTCAAATTAATTTATAAATTAAAGCTTTAGATTTAGGTTTCAAAGCAAATCTGAACAAGAAAGCCTTAGAATTTAGACGAGATGAAAGCAATGACTACTTTTCTTTTCTACAAGAAACGAGATGACTAGGAAACCTGGAGAAGCATTCAATAAAAGAAAACTTCAATTCTTATTTTACATTTTCAACACCTAACGAGGCTAAGATGAAGTGATTAATCTTCTTGACTACTTACTTGACAACGAGTTATTTTATTGTAAACCGCCTACATGAAAATAGAATATGGTTTAGTTCGAAACAACGCTTATGTCTCAAAATGTATACCGCTTATTAAATATCACAAAACAAAGAATGATGCTTGCACATTAATTTTAAATCATCGTAAGATGAGATAATATCTGAAGATAAAACAAGAAGTCAATCTCATGAATGTAATCAGCGCCAACTATAGAAATTCTAATTTTCCTATGGTATAATCAGTAAACGTAATTCATTCGGAAAACACAATAATCTGCAAAATCAGAAGTAGTTTTTTTGTGGGCGATATTTTAGTTTCCACAATGAATTAGTGTTTTCTCTATAGACTCATGGATGATTAATTGAAAAAAAAAAGGATTACTTCATGACCCGTAAGAAACATGATTACACTAACCACACGTCTTTGATAGAAATCAGCTTGGATTGATTGTAATTTTATCGATATACATTGTATTTTTCTCTCACTTTTTCGGTTTCGACAAAAAGAAATCAATTGAGTTGAGATACTACGGTTCATTTTCTAACGAAAACAATCTTCAATAAGAATGAGTAACCCACTGTGCAATCCCTTATGCCATGAAGTAATATTTATTTTGTTATTCCGTCACACTGCGTTCTGCATATGCTTTTTTCTCTCAATTCATGTGTTTGTTTAATTGAATATGGCTAGGCACAATAACATACGTATGTCAAAGTATGGAATTGATTTTTTATACGCGTTCTGAGTCATCGTCAGACAAAGTAGAACTTTTGTCTATAATTATTTTTTTCGCAGATTCTTTTTCGATTGGAATATAAACGAAGGAATTCAATGTTGAAGAAGAAATGCTTATGTTGTATGTATGTTTCCTTAGAATCAAAAGACTAAATCTCATTTAAAATCAAGATATATTTAGGAAATAGTTAACTCAGTACCATATCGATTAGTTAAAGTATTGATCGATTAATAAAGGAGTATATCTTTCCGAACATAGATTTTCATCAAGTATTGAAAACAAACAATAAATCGACGTAACGATTCACCGTAATCGAAAATCTAAAATCATAGATATTGTCCATCGATTACGTATGAATAAAGAATGCTTCATCCGTGTACACTTACTCTGCATTCGTTTGAAGTAGCTAACGTATGATCAAAACGTTTTTGGACAAAATATTTGTTCACTTTTGACCAACTAGAAAATATTATGGACGAGTCAAACGCTATGTGTTAGATCCAGAATTTTGTGCTCTCTTCAAATATGGGCTCAGAAATTTTGTACCAATTTTTGTTCGAGAATAGTGAAATAATCTTTAAGAAGTCCAAAAAATGAGTTTGGACGGAGAGTTTTTGCACACATGTTTGTATTTTTACTACTACAACTCGATACGAAACGTTGGGGTCTTTATTTATAGATCATCTTGAAGATAGGAAAACCGCTCTACAAAATGCACCAATCCATATTTTTTTACATTTGACAAAACCCCTCAATTTTTCTTTTTCCGGAATAGTTGTGTATTGAAAAACCGACTTTTTGATCAAAACTGTTCCACTTCGAAAAGAGATCTTGACAAAATGGTTGTGACTGCAGTTAAGTAAAAGCTACAGCTTAGGTCAACATCACACTTTGTAGAGAATTGTTTGCTGTACAGAATTACTGAGTTGAACAATTTTTAGCATGTTCGAACAAGCGCTTATAGGGTGGAGAAAACCATGTTACTTCATCATTAAAAAACGAGTAATCCTTTTTCAGGTCTTTCCAAAAAGATCGTCACTGCGTTTGAAGAAAAAGATGCAACATTTTTAAGCCCATATTCAGAGAGAGCGCAAAATTTTAGTCGCAACTTATAGTTTTGACTCGTCCGAAATGGTTTCAAGACGGCCAAAATCAAAAAGCATCTTTCTCACGAATTTCAACGAACAAGTTTCGTCCAAACTCATTTTTTGGACTTCTTAAAGATTATTTCACTATTCTCGAACAAAAATTGGTACAAAATTTCTGAGCCCATATTTGAAGAGAGTACAAAATTCTGCTTCTAACACATAGCGTTTGACTCGTCCATAATATTTTCTAGTTGGTCAAAAGTGAACAAATATTTTGTCCAAAAACTTTTCGATCATACGTTAGCTTGAAATAGATATATACTCGAGAGATCATTGATTCGATAAAAATATAGATTATTAGAAATGCTCGAAGAATATAAGAATCATCATACGCATGGGAGTTAAAGAGATGAATTCAGCACATTATACATTTCTATAAATCTCGATGATAGTAATCGCCAATAGTACTGCATGTCATATCCACAGGCATAAATCTGATTTTCTTAAGATCACCTTATTTGAAAGTCACAATTACTTAACGTAACCATTTTCATCAATGAAAATGTCATTATATGAATTCTTTGGTTTTAGAAGTCATGCCTTGTCTTAAGAAGAAGTCTATGAAGAATACATTTTTTGTCATTTATCAGATAATAAATAACAATCGAATCTATAAGAAATGTGAGAAATTAGATTGATTACATACGAGGATAAAAAGGAAAATCTTTTTTTAGTGGGTATTACTTTATCGGGAAATTCTTTTTTCTTTTAAACTAAGATTGCTCGTCGTGGGTAAAAGACGAGTTGTTAGTTTTAATCTCTTGCAGCTGTCATCGTGGAAGATAATCGTATTGATTATGATAATGGACTACACGAAAAGCTTTTACGTTTACCATTATTTATTGATCAACTGAAAAATAAATTCATTGAACAGTAGTCAGGAAAAAAATGTAAACGTTTTGCTTTTCTGAGCTGGTATATCCAATCATGTGGCCATGAGTTATTAATGAAGTTTCTAAGATTAGCATTCATAATTATATAGTTAGGTACTACACCGTATGTTTGAGTACTATAAATGCTTCTCAAAAGTAAA
Organism: Rotaria macrura; assembly: GCA_900239685.1. Classification (NCBI taxonomy): domain Eukaryota; kingdom Metazoa; phylum Rotifera; class Eurotatoria; order Philodinida; family Philodinidae; genus Rotaria; species Rotaria macrura. The sequence goes on from OENT01000342.1 coordinate 14,647, forward strand.
TTTCAACTTTTTCGTATTATTGTTCCCAACACTGATTCATCGCAAGGTAAAAGAATTCGACAGTTATGGTTATTATTATAACTAATATGGATAGTAAAAATCTTGAGTTTGTACAATGATATTTACCATCTGTTTACATACATAGGTTCAAGCATATGCGCATGAATGAGAAACGTTGCTGGAAGCTCAACATCATCGAGTTTCAAATGATTCTCAATTTCTTCTCCGTCTTATTAATATCACCGTGTAATCTGACCATTAAGCATGACGATGTTCAAAAGGAAAAAACTTTTATGGTCTGTGAGTCTATCATAACTCAGTGATCGTGATATTCAGGAGTGAAACACAATATGCGTATGAGAAAACCTAAGAAGAATAGAAATGAAAAAGATGAAGTGTATTTAAATCTTTCTGTAGAAAATAGAATTATGGTCTCAACAAAAACACAAAGAAGTCCTACATAGATATTGTCAGTATTGACATATAAATAAATGACAGTATTGCGAGAGTAATATTTAACATAGTCATTATTTTTAATTGTTCCTACTGACCTCTAGTCGACCTTATCTTTCATGAAAAGTTTCATTATTAAGTTCAGAACAAAAAAAGGAATCAAACATGTTTGTCTCTATTCGTTAAACGGCTAAAGTAACATGAAAATTGTCATGTTGAAAACCGATCGAAGTTCAAAATACATCGATAATAACTATTTCATCACCGGATGAAAACCGAGCTTTTCAGTGCAACATACACAATTTCATGTGAACTCTGTCAGTGCGTAATACTTTTTTTTGCTAATGTAGATTACATCTATAAAATTAAAACAACACAAAATTAAGTTTTTCTTTCGGTTTAAGAGAACATTCAGAATATCAAAGACTTATACATTTTTACGTACCTTATGAGAAGAGACTTCACGAAGACGTTTTGTCTTAAAGATTCAGCTAAAGCACATAAATATAAGGTAAGAAAAATTAAAGAAATAAATGCGTGGGGACATAAGTCTTTATGACTTACGCATTATTTTACTTTTATTTTATTAAAAAGAAATACAACTTACGTTAGAATATTTTTCTCATGTGAAGTAATTCGTATGGCAAATGATGTTGAAAGAAATAATTTTTTTCTTATAATCTCATTCCTTGGAACAGCATGTGTATACATGTAAGAACAGTTCGGTGTCTCAGAAACAACTGAAGAATATTTCAGTTCGTAGAGAATTTAGGTTTCTATTCATTTTTTTAAAAGACTGTTTTGTTTTACTACCGTTGAAAACCAACTGATATAGGAGAGTAATTATGCAACTTATGTATGAAGTCACAGGAATATTGTTCTATTTAACTTGGCCATATCTGTATTTCTATAAAAAAATATTGATTACTAACGAACTCTCCTCAATACAACTTTTCGATGCTAGATTTTCATGAAAAAGAAAGCTGACTCTTTTCAAATGAAACATCACCTATTGTTCAAATGAATGATTTATTACCGCGTATCGTTATGTTTCATACATCTAGTTGTTCTGTAGTTGCAGTAAAAATGTACGATACGAAAGTCGAAGGGGACCGTTAACTATGAAATATAGTTACACTATTTATGATGACACTACCGGTTGAATTTTGTTCACGTACCAATGACAATTACCCAAGTAACGGTTATCGCTGTCTTGCCAGAATACCATCTGCTTGAGTTGCATGAGAACTTACTTAAATAATAAATAAATCTTTGTTATAGTTAGAATAGGTGAAAATTTTGACATGGAAAATTTGGTGCGATATCGCACAAACGAAAATCATATGACTGTCAACTGTAAGTATAAACATGATGACAGTGATCCTATTGTCTGAATATAACGGGCGTAGAATAATGTCTGTCTATCCGACGATGAACACACGTCAACGTAGATTATATTTTGTAAATTAATAGATTTTACAGTAAAGTAAAACATTTGAATTACAAGAGATATTAATCGTTATTCTGCAAGATATATATGATTGGCTACAAACTTATTAGCACACTTATTGTTAGCATTTTACTTTGAATACTAAAAGGTTAATTCGTGAACTATTAAGAGAAAAGAAAATTGCATGACACCTATGCTAAAGTAGTTCAATATTTTCACGTTTGTATGAAGATTACACTTACTTGACACTGTTATAAAGTCTATTTTGTATCCGAGAAGCTATTTAACAAGAAATATAAAACAGCAATCTATCGTATCGTTTATTATGTTCAAACGGCTAAGATCTTTACATGAGCATGCCATTTTCAAAAAGACGCAAGATATTCTATTTTTTTTTGAATAGAGAGGATGTTGTGTCTAACTGATTGTCAGATGAAACGTTCATATGTATATCAGTTCAAGATTTTAATTATTCTCAACTGTATGTACAAGATATTATACAAGCGATTAAATGTAAGTTGTCAACAAAAACCAATATCATGAAATTCAGACGTTTCGAGTAGATGATTTTCCTCTTAAAAAAAATGAATCCTCCAAAATATATGTTTTCTTCTGTTTAATATAGGAAATTTTACCGAATAAGCAAATGTTAATTTGAACATTTTTACCGTTCTAAATACACTTAGAAATATTTGAAGTTATTTTATCTATGGTACTGGTTAGTAATTCAATGAGAAATCAAAATTATGATCTACTTCATTACGTATCAACTTAGGAAAACACTGTGCTATTTTATTGACGTAGCATCAATAATTTCATGTAATCTCTTTTTTCAATCAAAGCTAGGCAGTTTTATTTGTAGAATTTAATTAACAGGACTTATCAGTGTCTTAGTATGATACTCGAGCTAGATAGTGTTAGTTTATAAATTTATCTCTGAACTATAGTTAGACACTAGGAGAACATGTCGAAAGCTATTGAGAAGTACTCGTCTAGAAACGAAAGAATGTAAATTAACAAATTTGATTACCGATAGAAGCAGTCAGCCAGTAAAGACATTTCGGCAGAATATGAAGGAGATTTTAACTAGCAGTGGCACTTTAACTTTAAAGTAACGTATAAAAGTTTAGTGTTCTACTTTAATTAAAGTTTAAAGTTTAAAGTGTTTTTACTTTAAACTTTAACACATTTTTGAAGTTTTTTAAAGTTAAAATGCCACTCCTAATTTTAACGATTAAACGACAACGATTATAAAAGTCCCGGAAAAATTTTCTTGAGTAGAAATATTCTTTCAAGAATGTTCCCAAACAAACTGTCCTAGAAGACATGACCACAAACGAAATATCTTTGAGAAAAAAATCCCTTAATTTAAAAATTAACTTCATATGCAATTGATAACATGAGATGATATAGATAAATATTTTTCTACCATATCCATTATTGTTGTGTGTTTCACAATGTTCTAACTAGAAATTTACAAAAATAAAGTACGTTAAAAGATATAACTGAATAAAGCAATCATGTTACCTTCGAGTGAAACCTCTGATCTGTTCAAATATACCAATGATTATTGGATGATAGAAATATCGTTTTTGAAATGTTTCTTATTTGTATCAAAAAAGTAATAGATGATGCGAAGGTATGTCAAGTCAAAACCTAAGTCTTCAGCTAATAATTTTTTTTCCAGAGGTTGCCATGATAGATTGAGAAACACTCTCGTCATACTTATAGCGATGATGTAAGAGAAATAAGACGACAGCTGTTTAGAATAAAAAGAATGACTACATCAAAATACCATTTATTGATACTTTTTCTATAGACAGTATGGCTGAGGAGGGTTTCTCTCGTTACGTTTCAAGTGAACAAGAGATCAAAGAAAAAATTGTTTTTAGGATCGTATGTGACACAAATGCCACTGATGCTCTTTTGCTAATACTAACAATGAATATATACTTGCGTCTATTTATGATTTCCTTCACATGCATGTTCTCACATAGTGTCGAAAGTGACCCTCCTCGTCATGATGATACTTGAAATCCTGAATAGTTACGTCGTAGAAGTTATTAATAATATGACATGATATCAAGTGTCACATTCTCACGGATTGGCTTCATTCGTATTGAGTGTCATGGGTGAAACAGTAGTTTATTAAAACAACACAAAACTAAACGGATAGGAAAGTTAGAGAATCGTCACTTTTACGCATATGTATTAAATAGAAAATTCTGAATAGATAGAAAACAATTTCAGTTTTCATTGAGTACGATCTTCTTATATTAGATAAGATGACAACATCAACAACCGTGCAATGGATTAGTAGAATTGAAGTTGCTTTTCTCTTGCGCACCATAAATAGTTGATCATATATTTACTCGTTGCCTATAAATTCATTTTATTTGCTTTCCATTGGTTGACTCTCTGATTCTTATGTGATGTTAACAAAACGTAATAATTCATTATTAAATATAAACAAATGTAAAAGTATGATAATAATATCACTATTAAAGATTAATGAAGTAGAAAATTATTCTTCCTCTCAAGAAGATGATAAGTGTTGAATAAAACACAGACGATATGAGCTGTTCATCGATACATTACATAGTTTAGCATTATTCAACAAGACATAAACTCTTAGAAAAATTTTATAATGGGAAAAACGTGTTTTGATCAGCCCAATTAGGTAGTTCTAATCACCAAACACATTTTTCGATAGTTTTTTTCACCAAAAATTTTAAGATATAAATGATCACACAAAATAGATAAATTTGATCACCAAATTTGGCTGAAACGTTGAAGTATTCGATCATCTCTTCCCTTGTATTCAGTAATAGTTACATTTCGTCAGTTTTCCTGTTCCTCTGTATATTATATATAAATAATGAGTTAGTCAATGTCTATTCGTTTGAACGCTCAGTTTATCAAGCATATCTATTCTATCTATATCAGATCAATGATAAGACACGTTTTCAACAACTAGGTAAGAGAACGCCAAGAGGACATCCGAAGAAAATTAAAACAGTTTATGATAATACATAGATATTGTGATAATGGTCATCAAGTATTCCTTGTCTAAATGTTATTTTTTGTTCTCAACCTTATCCTTTTGGAAAAATAAATATTTTTGATTAAATTCGAAAAATTTGGTTATCGAATGTATCTGTTTTGTGTGATCATTTGTATCTCAAAAACTTTTGGTGGTTAAAACTATTTTATTTTGGTTATCAAAAAACTTTCCTACCCTTTTATGATGCAATCAAATTACTAAAGTTAATAGACATGCATGATTGAGTCTTGTAGAATACGGCTATGAGTGAGCCACAATCAAGAGTTAAGAAAATTAATTTCATAAGATACCGACCAACTTTCAAATTAACTGTTTCCATAGAGCGAAACCACTGTCGTTTTACATGAGAGCAAATAATAATTAAATGAAGTCTACCGTTTCTCAGTCACATACGATTCATTCTATTATAAAATATCGATGAACTATAGTGAACAAGTGTAATAAGAATAAAAAATGATTAGACGACAGAATTAATGACCATTGAATCTCTGTGATCTATGTACTCAAGTAAACCTGATGTCAGATTTAATTGTACTGCAGCGAAAAATTTTTGTTAAATAGTTGAGTTTCGATTTACAATGAGTCGACAATTGATATTGTTCGAATCATCTCTCTATTGAATCTTATTTAACTTTAGATGATTAAGACAAAACTCTTTCATTCAAATCTAAAGCCTTTGTCATTACAATCACTTTTTTCAGTTTGAATGACTTCATTTAGGTTTATCTCGATCTCTCATCAACTCTTATCATTTTGGCCAACATACTTTCTATAGATATGATTTTGATACAAATTCCATAAATCTACTATTTTTTAACCATCAACTGTTATGTATCAAAACGTCTACTCTTTCTTACCTAATTACCAGAAGATTATTGTTACCATCAACTCGGCAAGGATAGTTTTGTTTTAATTACAAAATAATAGCCGATCAGATAAAGAAATTATAATTAGGAAAGTACATTTGTAATCATGTCACAGATGGACGTGATATGACGTACAAATATTATACTCTTTTTTCTTTGACGCAACAGGGATGTTGTCTCCGAACAATTTCGCAAAGTATTACGTCATTCTAGCAATATATGAAGTGTAATTAAAACTTTTGCATGCGTCAAAACTATTAAAATATAAGGTCTAAAGATGTTGTTCGATGGAATGAATAAATAATTCATAGTTTTTCAACGTCAAACACTTCGAAATTATGCTTTAATACTACTATTAAAAAATAAACATTTTCACAATGTCAAAGGTCTCGGATGAATTCTCGAAGGACAAAAACAAGAGAGAACTATTTCTGATACAGCTTCAATGATTTATTACGCTTTAATAGAATATACCGATGGGATGTGTGCGTATCGTGACATCTCAATTGTTTACTGAAAATCCTAAAAGAATAAAAATCATCACAAAAAGATCAATTTTAACGGCCATATGTACGAATTGTGATATTTCCTTTAAAATAATAAGAATTGTGAACATTTCTCTCTACTTTATTAAACATTCCAAAACAATTCAAGACAACTGAAAGAAATCATTGTTAAATGTTACTGATTAAATACAATAGAAAAGCTAAAAGACAAAACATCGGGAAATTTATACATTGTCACTTTCAATGATAAAAAGAAAATATTTTCAAAAGAAAAATTTTTCTCCAATTAGTCGTAATCGAGACTTTATGAAATGTACAATATTAAATAAAGAAAGAAATCTTTTACACAGTACGACACAATTTTGTATATTTCTGCATATGATATTGAAGTAACTTGTTGATCAGAATAATCATTCTTCATCGACTAATTGATAACTCTTTATCTTGTCTTTTCAAAAACAGTTCTTGATAATTTTTTAGTAATAAATACCAAATATGATGTAATAAGATCTTTCATAGATTTGATTGTCTCCTTGCGTCTCAGACAGGAGCGACTATTCATACATATACTGTCTGTTATATTTCGTCTTTTGGATAAGATTTACATGGCTACTTTTTAATTGTTTCAATCGATTTTCACTAATCATAATTGTAAGAAAAAATAAAATATTCCAGATATTTATTTTGGTCTACTTGAAAGTATTTCATGTGAGGTTCAAACTATGAGCTAGAACCAGAATTCAGTGCTCTTTTTGTTCGAGACTAGTAATGGAATCTTTGCAAGACCTACAAGATAAGTTGGTACAACAAAAAACACGTCTCTGCTCTATAAGTAGACATTGGGAAAGATGTAAAAAACGACAGAGCTCCTGAGTTTCGTAGAAAGGATACTTCTTTACAAAGTGGGATACTGAACTAAGCTGTAGCTTTGCCTCAAATGAAGCTAGAGGGGTTTTGCTAAGAATTCTTTTTCATGTAACACACTTTTCGTCAAAAAGTCGATATTTTAAAAATGAGAATGTAGGAAAAAGGAAAATTGAAGTGCCTTGTCAAAAGATAAAAAAGTAATCAGATAGTAAATTTTAAAGGGCAGATCCTATTCTACAGGCTCAAGTATTAGTGAAAGTCCCTACATGTAGTTTCGAATCCCAATACTGAAAAACGAAAATGTATGGAAAATTTTTCCATCCAAAGAATTTTTTATAACCTTTCGAATAGAATGTGACAAAGAATTTCTGAGTTCATATTCAGAAAGGCGATCGAATTTCAAGCTATTCATTCGCCTAGAATATGTTCAAGTGGGTCAAAACTGAACAAATATTTTGTCCAGAAACTTTCACACCACGCCGTTATGTTTTCAAGCGTCTGATTTTTTTGACCGTCTTAAGATGAATCATGATGGTTTTCAACAGAGTATTTTGTTTTGCTATTAGACTATACCATAGATTATTTTTGATTCAGATTATGTATGTGAAGTTTAAAACTGTTGAATCAGAGTTTGTTATTTTGAAATAGTGTGTTGAAAGCATATTAAAGCTAGGAAGTAAACAACGTCTAAAAACTACATCGTAGTATACTTTAAAATGGTTATTACATCAGTAACTATTGAAAATCGAAATAAATAGAGAAATATCTGTCAATAAGATATTGTGAGAGAGTTCTCGCCAAGGGGGACAAGGCGAATATTGTACTTCTGGGATTTTTGAGACCTCCATGAACTTTGGGACTTTGGATATTCGCCTTTTGCCCCTTGACTTTAATTGTTAGTAGAGTGAAATTTATAATACTTATTTATATGACCAGAGAAAGATACTAGATGCGCGTAAGAAGTGAAAATTAGAGGTAAGTGTTGTATTTTCTAGACAATACCGAATATTCGATCTAAATCATTTTTACCACAATAACTAGCAGCTATTCGATGGATACCTTCAAAATTTTATTGATACGTATTGAAAAGCAATAATCATAAAACATATACTAGTTTTGGACGATCTTCTGATAAGAATAGAAATTTCAACGACCAAAGAATGACTTTTGATTATTTTTCAAGAATCGAAATAAAATTATATATACATATTTATTATCTATGTCTTATCATTTTTTTAATATTCATCTGTCTTATTGTTCACTAAAATATCAGTAGACTTTATGATTCTACTATCAGTTCCTATGAAACGCTCATAGGAATAAAAAGCATCGTTTCCTTAGAGTTTGATTTTTTTTTCAATGCTTATTCTTCTGTGTATTTATTTTTTAATATTCGATGACTGCCAATAAGTGTATGACACATGTTTTGCTTATTGTACTTTGATAAATTTGACCTGAATCCAAGCAGTACCTGTCGAATGAATTTTTATTGTTAATAAAAATCTATTATCTTATATGTAAGACAAACGCATCACTAGTTTTTTTAACTGTGTGTTTTGCTTAAAATACTTGATGGTATGATATAGAAGATTGTCATCGTCGAGTTTTATTGAAAGTATAAAGTTGACATGAGACATGACTAGAGAATTTAAAGTATAATATGTCTGCATACTAAATGTAATCAAGAATTATTGAAATTCTTCGTTTATTAATCAATTAGGAATTATATAATTATAAGTTTTTAGAAAAAAAAATGTAATAGGATGAAATTTAGATTCGTATCAGTTTATAATGACAACTGTAGTATTTTTTGACTATTTCAAGTAGGCATGAGTTTTGCTACGATTTCCTTGTTTTCATATGAATCATCTATTCTTTCATTGTCATCTTCGGGCCAGTATTCGATATAGCTGAGATCGAAAATATCTTCCCAATTGAAGAAATTATAATTTTTTTTCACAGCTGCGATAACTTTTGTTTCCATTGTTTTACTATTACAGCCGTCTGTTTGACACCAATAACTAATAGTAAAATTAACTGTCGCTGTTCGTTCTTGATTTTTATCGATTTTTATTGTAAAATCAGTTACAAGGTGAAGTGAAGGTTGAATATCTGGATCATCTTCACAGTTGCGTTTTGTTTCATCAGTTGCCATTGAATACTCTAAATAGCATGTACCAGTTGAACATGATTGAATTTGATCATGCTTGCCGACTACACATTTATCTATGAATTAAGAAAAGTAAAACTATGACGATGAATTTATTTCTTTAGTATCGCAGTGATAGCATATCTAGGTAATTTGTTTCGTTGTTAACAATTTAATCAAAGATCAAATAATAATTTGCTTACCTATTTTTTTATTTTTATATCCGAATAATGGACTAATACTAGACAATAAATCTTTGTATTCTATTTCGATTAACCATTCGAGATGGTCAATGACAAATCGTCGATTACAATAATTTGTTTCACATACAAATCGAATAACACTTACAATATTATTCGATTGCTTATTGAACCTAATTTCATCAAATATTATATAGGTATCGATGTAAACTTGTGAATTCGAAGTGACATTTTTCGAACCAGTGATAGTGCCAAGTAGAACACTTAAAGTTCCTTCAATATGATTAAATTCAATTACTGCAAGACATTTTTTATGTTCATTAGTTGAGCCCATGTTGTTGGTCATTTTCGAAAAACCATGTAGAGATAAATCTTCGAATGTTACGACTATTGGTGTTTCAACATTGAAACATGAAAGAGCATCAGATCGATTTTGAATATAGAGGAAAAGTAATAGTACAACAAGACGCTTCATTACGGACATTCCTATTGAATGAAGAACATTTTTTTAATAATGAATTTATTATTATTATTATTTAATGTCATGATTGATCATGAGCATATAATGTATTAATATAACATTGTACTATCACATAAATTTGACTCATGGTTTATTTATCAAAAGAATAATAATATTTATATTGTTGAAAAGTTAAAATAAAAATGATTGCGACCAATGAATAAAAAGCAGATTTTCCAGATTTGTTTTTCTTGGATAGAGCATTTCCTTTCTAATGCAAATATCTAAGAGATTACCGGTGTGTAAAATTACATGTTCAAAAATGATTTCAATACATTTTTTGAATTGTTACAACAAAATTGAAAATTTTCAGTGAAAATAGTGAATATTGATAATCTAGATGAAAAACATATTTTGAAATGATTTCGCATCATTAAATTAAATCGGATTCGATGTGATTATGTTTAATAAAATTCTCTAAGAGAGACTAGATTAAATCGGATCTTTTTTTGCATCTAGCATATGAGTTTATGTGATTGATGAAGAGTACACGATTCGTATACGAGACGAAATCCCGTAAATTTTCTCTTTCATGACAACCTACTCTAGTAATAATGTCGGAAATGTATGGCAAACTATTAAATTATATATGAGAATCTGCTGGAGAGAGCGTCGCATCAACTATTTTCTTAATTGATGGAGTTGAAAAGTTCGTGCTAAGTGATCGATACATGTAAAAATGTTCTTTATAAAGATAATATGACTTATTAAATAGTATGAATATATTTTGAATGCACTCGATATTGGTGAAGAATCAAGCAGGTCAACGTCTGACTATTGTCATAGGTTTTTTTCATGCTACTCTTCAAGGGAATTGTACGTCTTCTATCGAAAAAAGCAAATGAATATCGTTGATATTCATGTTGCTCTATCAGTGGTGGATGCAGGACTTTGGAAGGGGAAGGTAATAATAAGCAAATAACACATGTTTAGATGTATTATAGATAGTATGAGTATGTGTTGCGTTCGTTTTTGCTGGAAAAAATCTTAAACATTTTTATTGAAACGATGTGCCATGACCCTAACCCATCCCCTAAATAAAGTGTTTTTGACACAAATGAAGAGTTTTATGGGACATATTATGGGTGATTCCACTGAGGGGTCACTCGGCGTAGGCACTACTGGTTGCAGAGACTTTCATGGAGGCAGACGAAGTTCCTATAGAGAACTTTTATGTCTCCATCGCTACATTTTAGAACCGCATAATCTACTAGGTAGGTGTAATAGTTAGCCTCTTGCCCATATAAAAGATATTTTTGAGTCCCCGTGACGAAATTTTTCAAGTGTATTCTATGGTTTTGGAAGCTGAAAACTGTATCACCCTCTCCCCTCTAATCGAAATCTTCATTCAGGAGCGGCTTCGTACTTGTCTCTTGCGTTGACTTTGGATACTTTTGTTGGCCATTGTTCTTGCAAATTTTTCATTTTCGTCTGATCGGTAATCCACTTTCATTCAATTGCTCTGTGCCCTCCTCGACTCTTCTGAAGTGGTTCGGCCATCTCTTCGGAAATTTCAGGATTTGTGGTAGAAATAGTCGACTTCCTCCTTTGTTCATATGATTGCATGCGAGAGTTCTGCTAGACAAGGCGTGAGAATCAGTATACCGATGCTTTGATGAAAAATGAAAGCATCTTTTTGTGGAAAAATTATCAAATTTAGAAGTCCCATGTGATAAACCCATTGAATATTTGATATAGTTTCACACGCTAATGTTTATTCAAGATCAAATCGCTTTTTGTGTTTTTGTAAGATTAATTTCATTTCGGGTTTTATATTCGTTGGTTGTTTCTAAAAATGAAACAGGAACAATCACACGTTTCGTTTATGTCGTCAATCAGAAATAAATTGACAGAATTTCTCTAGTTCAAATGAAAAACATCATATTGTTGAATATTTCAATGTAACATTTATGAGTAATAATCGAATACCATAACATATGTTTTTTTATTAAAATATTACGTATGAAATTTGATAGCAAGTGTAACAGCAATTATGAATATCACAAGCGTAATGAAAACGCCAACAGAAATTAGAATTAAACGATTTCGACCGAAGTTTTGTTTTCTAGAAATAAAAACAGAAAAAAATCGGTTGTCTAAAAATTTTCTTTTTTATTTTACACTGATGTTAATTCTGGTACTTCTACGTTATCCACCGTTCTCTGATGTACACTAGAATAATATTGTGTTGTTGCATCAAATAGTTTTTCCTAAGATACTTCATTGATTGCATTTACTTAAATTAGTATTATCGAAATAGATAGACTGACCACCGTGAATGAATCTTTATTTGTTTCTACGTTCTGATTAGGATCAATGATCGTAGATTGGAATTGATTTCGATTGATATTTGGTGTGATTGCCAACATTTGCATTATTTATTTTCTCATTGAAATCACCTATGGAATACCTGATTTAAAAAAAAATAAAAATTATGACTTGAAAGAAAAAGTTTGAGAATCAAATGAATGCTAGGGGTTTCATTTTCTTTGTTCTGTTTTTTATTTGAATATAAAAATAACATCTGAGTTATTTTATTTTTGTGAAACATGAACTAGACAGCGATGTAGATAAAAACCAAAAGTAGGTTAAATAAGGAAGTCCACTGTTGTCATAGATACAGCTTGAGTACATCATAAACTATTTGTCCTAGTCGATCATAGCCTTGCGGTGTTAAATGTACTCCATCATCCCAAATCTGTTTATATTCATCAGGTGAAAGTGATAATTGTGGCAACAGTCGATCAACATCAAGAACTACAATATTATTATCATTGCTAGTGTTCGTCACTAATTCTTCTCGTAATAATCGATTAAATTCTTGCCGCTGTTGATCAAGTGGTGATTCTTTCGGACACGATGCTTCAGGTAAGGTCATACTTAATACTCGAGCTCCATGTTTATGACATTCATCAATTAATAATTTGTAACCATCGAAGATGACAGAAGCTTTCTGTTGATCACGCATGGTATCATTTGTACCGGCTAATATAAGTACCCAATCATATTTTTTTGTGCTTGATGACAATAATTGTTTGAGTCTTGGCAACATTGTAGTGCCGAGAATGGCTTCACCATGTGCACCAGCATTATCGATTTCAACTGTTGTAAATGATGAACGAAGAAGTCGGGCAAGATCTATTGTATATGGATGAAATAGAGTACCACCACAATAATAACCTTCCGTTAATGAGGCACCAAAAGCTAAAATACGAAGACACGACAATGAAGTCATAACTTCTAAAATGATGTCGATATCTACTACTAATTTCTTTATTTCAATAACGAGTAATCTAGAGTAAGCTCATTGAACAAAATAAAGCTCCAATCAATTTCAAATACACACACACAGTACTCCATCTACTTATCACCAATAATTACGACTTTGATATTACTTTCGTATTACTTTCATCTTTGAAAAATCTATCATGTAACAAGAACATTTTATGAATTATACCCTTGAAAAATACTGGCGACACTGATTTTAGGTCGACCTAGAATTCATTGATTCTAACATACTCTTAACACGTTCAATTTAATTCTATACAATGATATTGTTCTTCAACGATTGAGTATGAATGAATTGAAGTTTTCAACAAATAATTCATATACACACTCTCAGCATGGCAAAGAGTTCATTCGATGAATCTTGTAATGGGTTGGATTGAAAGTTGACAGTTAAAGCATAGAATGTTAATCGATTTTGAAATGTTGAGTATAGTTACGAGTAGATGAAATTAATTGTGTGACTTATGTGCTGTCTAGGAAACGTCGATCATCGCGTTTTCTCGAATACGAACAATATTCTAGTGAAATTGAATCCATTGTCTCATTTACTAATCAATACTTTATCCGATTTGAGTTCAAAAGACGTTATGCTGTAGATAACAACAAAACTGTAAACGGCTGGATTACTAGATAGAATGCAATTGTAAAATTCTGTTGCTAGCTCATTAGATGTTGCCCAAAGATTAGAGAAAATGAACTATAGTGAAAAGAAACAAGCAGATTAAACTTTAAGATAGGTGGCATATAGGTTAAAATACAAAACACTTCGTTTAAAAGTGTTACCTTAAATCATTATAAATATGTTCTTTCGAAAATTTTCATGTAATTTTTCTGGTCACTATAATTTTTCTCTAAAGAATATTAGTGGAAAATGGAATTTTCAGCACGGGACAATTGAGAACCAGGGATGATCAGCACGAAAAACGATGAGCGTAACTAGATGACATTGAACGAATGTTGATCATGTTTATTGGAGTAAAAGTGTATATTATTGGATCACAAAAAGTAATAAACAGTGTTATATAATTCAATTAATAGGCACTGATATGGGGAAAAAATGTTTTTTCCTCAACCGTATAAATTCATAAAACAACTCTAGTGCTCTAAAGCATTATCAATTTTTAAAATATGAACACTATTTGCATAACTGGAGCAACGAAACGAAAACCACTGTTGAATCTCGATGGCCATTCATACATCATGGACCGGTCAACAACTGAGAAAACTTACTGGTGATGTAATAAGTATTCGTCGCATCATTGACATTCACGATTTCACACGTTTATTATTACAATGCTATTGTCAAATCACCGACGTTCCATACGTGCATTCGATGGTGCTACACACGAGCTTCGAGAATTCAATGACCAAATCACTTCTCGCGCACTTAATACCCACGAAACGCTAGATGTTATAGTGACAAATTCTCCATCGTTGGTATATTGATCGACTATTTTTCTATGTTTGTTTTGTTCAATAAACCTAATATACAGATTTTTACGCTCATGTTTCCTCGTGCTGAAAGATCACCGTGCGTAACTTTCCCGTCCTGAAAATTCAGTGACCAAATATTAGTATATGAAGTATAATCAATTAAGGAATAGAATTATTATTATTTGAATAGACTTTTCTCTGTATTCTGAAAATATCCTTCTCGTGAATTTCGTATTCAGCAACAATTACTGATTCTAGTTGCACTGTATATATAATTTCAACGAGACTTCAATGGATTATCTTTTTCAAATCATAAAGAAAAAACCTACATAAATGATATCAGCGAGTTTTTAGTTTTCCTACTTAAAATTCAGAAGATTAAAGAAACTCATTCATCAGAAATCAAAAAATGAATTCGCTTTTCATACGGAACGACGATTGAGATTCACATTAGAAATACTTTCTAGGACAGAAAAGTCAAAGGATATATTGTGCTCATTAAATTCAATCGATTTGATACTCTGTCTCAAATATTAATTTTCATAATATTCATTTAGTTTATAAATAAGTACTTTCGACATTTATGATTCATTATAATTATAAATGGCAAAAAAAAATTTGTTTGAATCATATTGCATGGAATATGTTTCTTTAATATATATTTGAGTTTGAATGAACACTCAATGAATCAAAGTATTTCGTCTATTGACTTGTTGGACTTTGCCATTCGAAATAGATTCTAAGTCTACAGATCAGAGTTGCAAACTGTTCCCATGCGGCTTTTTCGTACCTCAAAAAAATTTGTACCTCTGTGGTACGCTGTTTTGTACCTCATCTGCTCCTTTCAGTGTCATGACAACTACGGTCGATATTTTGGTAGAAAATTCTGAACATTTCTGTCTCTTTCTCAGACATTTGATGTTATTGATGGAGAGGGCAAGTATCAATTATATCAACTGGCCGGTAACCAATGGAGAGGGTCTCTATTGGATCAGTCTGGTTTTCTCTTTTATTCTTTTAATCTAATACTTGTGATCGAGCTTTATCTTAGCTGGTTTGATTGTTTCGCTGCAACAATTGTTCTTTTCTATTGAATGATTACCAACATCGACTAGTACTAAAGATTTTGATCATTAAAGCAATGAGAACATTCACAAATCCATTCAGTTGGGTGTCGAAATCACTGAAGAGAAAATTACACTGAAATCGAATGGGGAACAGGAGTAGTATCAGAAAATTCAAACTCAATCTCTCGTTCGTCTTCTAGAACATCAAACAAGAAAAAAATTCTTCTTCAAAGTTAAAAAGATATGGCAAATTTAATAAACAACAGATAAAAATCTCACAGAACGCGTCATTTTGCAAGTGTCGAAGTGATTCATCAGTCGCAAATTGTTGTGTGTGTAAATCAAAATTCTCGATTATGCTATTGAAGGAAAATATTCGATTGATCTTCATCGTGAACATGCAAACCAAACACCATTAGCAGCAATGGAAACTGAGAAAAAATTTAGTTGTAATTTCTATCCCATTTCGACAAATAGTGATTGGGTTGAATAGATGTGTGTCGAAATGAAAGTTAAGTATGAACAAATTTGTTTGGAAATAAAGATTCTAATTTGAAGTCTAGGCTTTATAGTGAAGAGAAAAACTGAGAACGCTCTTTCTACATAGAAAATACTTATTGCAATCGAGTTCCCTCATTGACGACCAGCGTGAAAGAAATAAACTGCGTACCTCGTGAATATGTACTCCACTTGGAACTGAGTTGTAGCCTATGTTTACCCCATCTGAGACCTGAACAGGTGACGACCCTGCTACAGTTATGACTATTGCTCGTATGTTTGAAAAGTTGCAATTTTATTTAATTTCATGACTTCTCATCATTCAAAAAATGGGTAAACCGACAATTGAACCCCGACGACTGAGCTCCCGACATTTGAGTCTTCATTGATTTATTACGGAAGAAGTCAAATTCAAACGCAATCACTTTATTTGAACTCAAAATCAGAAGACGAAAGCATGGAAGATATTCCTGTGAGATTGATAATTCACTGTATTAGAGATCGGTTTACTTGCGTGCGGGTGAACGTGCACGATCCTTTCCTTTTATTCTCTAATATAAACCAACTAACATATCTATAGAAAAACGAAAAGAAAGACCAAAAACATCTAATAGAGATCAAAGAAGATGAGCAAAGATGAAAAGAGATAGGGGATATAACATAAGTTAGAGATCATGATAGAGAGCGACATCACTCTAACACACTGTTATAGCTGACAACGGCTATAACATAGGCATCGTTAGGAAAATGAGTAAGTTATTCAAATTACCTTTTTTAAATCACATTTCCATTACTGTTCTGTCTTATTGTTTTGTTACTTCACAATTTCTATTGCGAAATCCCTAAAATTTTAGGAACAACTTATACTTGATGGCTTCGGTTAATTACGGGGAGGCGGGATATGATCCGTAGTAATTCCAACCGCAGCGAGACCCAAACCCACAAAACCACAGAAACAGTCACCCACATCCTCTATCATAATTTAAGGGTTCACGGAAATCAATTCTGAATAACTGAGATACATTTTTTAACGAGATCATCTAGCATCAATGAAAAGAGTTGTCTTTGATAATACCATTCAGTTCGTTTTTGAGCATAAAATCAATGGATGCAGCTTTTCACCGTAGAGCGCTGTGATTCCAATACCTATCCACAATGGAGAAGGGTTTGAGTGATTCCATTAGTAAAGGGGAATTTCAATAATCATTATATATAAAACTATTTCGATTCGAGTGTAAAATTATCACGAACCACTGCGAATAAGTCAAATGAACCTTTTCCCGTCATTTTTGTGCATTGACCCCATCAAATAATACGTACCCAGAACACGAATTATTTGAAAGGTTCCAAAAAACGTTGTCTAAACAGTGTTTCTCTGATTGGAATACTATGTGTAAGCAAAAAATACGTCTTTATAAACCCAGGTCAATCAAAACGGCGACCGTTACAGTATCGTAGACGGTCGTTTTTACATCGTATACCGCTGTTAAACGATCGTTTTAAGCCGTATTATGGCGTTTTAACAAGGTCAGTATTACGGACGTACACGGACACCGTATATACGCCGTAAAACCCTCGTAAAGACAGCGTAATACCATCGTATTCTATACAACATGCGGCCGTATTACTGACCTTGTTAGAACGATATAATACGACGCCGTAATGAGCCTTGTTTTCATCGTATAAGACCATTTACGGATCGTTTTGTTTGACGTGGGAAGTTTTCAAAAATATGCGACTGTTTTATCTCTATATGCAAAATCACATCATGCTTGAAGAATCAGTTTTTTCTCTGGGGAAAGTTGCAACAGAAAAAAATTAACTTTTTATTCTTAACGTGCATAAGATGAAAAGAACATTGAACTATTAAGATAAAATGAAATAATTACGATTCAAGTTATTTTACCCTTGTTTTCAACAAAAACTAGATAGCACAGTCGAGGAAAGTCCCAATTGTGAAAAGCGATGCGACGTTTGAATTTCCTGTATTGAAATGAAACATATAATTCGTGCATCGCATGGCGTACCAAAGACTTTATGCAAGCCTATCAATACTCAAGCATCTCTATGCTTCATTATCTATTGTTAGCTGGCTCAGGTATAAAGAAAAAGGAATGATCAAAGAAGTGTTTGTTTTATTTTTCGCTCTCAAAATTATACGATCCCAAAATGACAACTGTTGATACATACGTCGAGAAAGTAAAATAAAAAAGATTCAATACAAAAGAAAACACGTGAAGGGCTACATTAGTATTATTGTGCTTCGCAGTCACACAGCATTAATAAAAATTGTTTTTTCTTATTATCTTTAACATTGGTAACACTCGCGATTCGTGAACCGTAAAGAATTCTTGCGTTCTGATGATTTTCATAACGAAGCAGAAAGTCAATAGCCTTGTCACGTGTATTTCAGTTGAATTAAATAAAATACTAAAAAGGCTGACGATTTACTTATAAGATGATGACATTACAATTATTTCTACGACATTCTATACATGTAAATAGACCTGTATAGATGTTTCTATCTTTCATTTTTTATTCATCTTTGAGTTTATTTGATTATTGTTTAGTGTTCTATAAGAGTATCTTTTATTTCAAGATAGCCATGACCTCTGTGTTTAGTTCGATGCTTTAACTATGGATTTCGTAAAGGCGTAAACCAAATGGTTTGAAAAAATTCCCTCTACAAAAGAGGGTGTTTATCTATCTAATTATAGATTTGGTTTTTTTAGAATAAAGCGTTTCTTTTGACATGAATGATTTGCTATCAATTGAACAAAAACAAAGTATAGCAAGTAATCAATTTATTTCATTATCTGGCAGTCTCGATGAAAATATTAATCCCATAAAAATAATTATACATGCAAATTCATATCCTTTTAATCATTATAACGTTTCGCGTCTACTACTAGAACTTAGAATGAAAAAATTTGGTGGTAATGCATCTTCAACTGAACTCGTTGCATTAATATATTATGAATATATAGATAGTATGTATTCTGTTTGTGGTCTATTTACAATTGATGAATTTGAAATAGCTTTCTAACAGTTAGAAAGTATTCTTGAGAGTATCAATATTTTTAAAATGAGAGAGGGCTTTATTCGATGATTTCATTCTTTCGGCAACAATAAAATTGATTTTGAAAGATTAGATCGTATGACGGAACATTGTATCGATAAGAACATTCGTAAGATTGACGATGAACTTACTATTCCAGTAAATTTGATTTTGTAGTTCTTAAATTAGATTTTACATTGCAGAGCTAGACTAAGTATAGGTATTGTAAACGTGCTTCCATTGATCTTTCAAACAGTATACATCGTTCAGTAGTTGCATTTGTTGCTCAGTTAATTACGAAGAACATATTTCGTTTCTTTTTTACCTGAACCATAGTTAAATGAATTCCGCTAGTAATATTTCCATCATATTTAAATTTTACTAGCATTAATTCACTGCCATAATTGTTCATTGCAGTTCTTAGTTATAAACAAGAGATTCTGTTTTCGCTCCTGCTACCTACGATAGAAATACTTTGCATAACATTTGTTTTCATCTCTTACCGAAAATTGGTTTTTAGTGCAGTGCTGCTCACTTCTTTTTTATAGTATTTCGTTTCCCTGAACAGCTTACTATTTCCAAATTAATATATATCCTTGAATAGATGTGTTATTGTTTTATCCATATAATCCTTGTAAAGTTCATGAGCACTTCTGCCCTAACTATTAGTTACAAAAGCGAATCGCACGCACATGCAACAATAGGGAGACATGAATACACTACTTTTAGCAGTTAATTGTCGATGATTTGACATACTTCATTTTTTATAAAAAGAAATTAAATTGGAAAACAAAGGAACTAACCGGCGGATGAAAAAAAAACGATTTAGAATCTATAAACATACGATAGTTCAATTTTCATTTATGTTTCATACCTAGTCTGAGGGTGATGTTGCAAATCGACATAACTACTGCTATATGTTATTCTGTATCATTTACCATTTTTATCTTCTTTTATCTTTATTGGTACACTTCTTTTCGTTTTCGATGTATATATACTACATATGATAGTTTATCTGATTCCTTCCTATAAATAAAGATAGTGTGTACACATTTACCTATAAATATATATATGTCAGTAGAACGATAAAAGAGATAGTGAATCTAACACTTACTTTTTTTCGATTTATATCATGGTACCCCATTGGTGCTGTTTAAATTTTGCGAAGGGGTCGAATGTGAGTTTCACATTAACCGATAGTGAAATAGTTCTCTATGAAGCTAGAGTTATAGGATTTTTGTGGCAAATGTTTATATCGAGATACAATCTGAATACGTCAGCATCGGTGATTTGACAAGAAATCCATGATTACCGCCATCCGTCCGTACACCAATACTGACGAACATAGAGTTTGACATAGTAAAGTTATTATGCTACCTTGTTCACCCATTTCCGTCACACCTTTTTCGTTTCACCTGTTTTATTGATTCGTCAGCTATTGTTACTCATACTCATAGAGAAGCGGCAATAAGACGAAACATAATCACTGTTCTCGTTCGCTAGTAATATTGGTTCACAACAACATATATAGATACCAGTATTTATCCTGTATCTACAGATTATCCACCTTCTAAGATTCCCTAAACTCATGTCTGAAAAGATTAATGTAATAATGTTGCTTTCTATATTATTGTCTACAAACATAACTTATTAGTATTTTCTGTTTTCCTTTCATTTTCAGGATAAGCAAGAGATAGCGCAACGAAGCGCTGACTTTATCAAAACAATGCATTACGGATTATTTTCTGCTGGAATAACCATCACTTCAGAAGAAGGACAGCATGTGGGTGTTATTCTTGTTTTTACCCACACCAACCCACACCCGTACCCACCCACCCCACACTGCACACAATTGACTGAACAATAAAAAACTCGAGCACTAACATTTCAACATCGTACGGTAGAATTTTATGAAAATGAAGAAACTTGACCAAAATAAAAAGTTGAATGGATTAATATTATCGGATTCAATGTGTAAGCATGTATGGTCAGATAAGGTAAGCTCAGGTGTTATATAGGTAAAAATATCATTTAAATCGGGCTATGACTACAGTCGAATGATCAATTTTTTAGAAATACAACAGAAAATAATTGAAAATGATGAAAAAGTAAGTGATTTTGATATCTTCTCTTCATGCAAAAATGATGGTGCTAATTTACGACCAGACATAGCCCTTCAATGTAGTCGTTCTTCAATTCAACTTACTCGACAATTATTTCATCGAATAAAGACTATCGGTCGGCTGACTTTGTCACCTAGATTGAAGCCATCAAAACGTTTCTCTGATTCTTGAGATATTAATGAAAACAATCGAAAATTGGATCAACTTCAAACATCAAAGAAACAAATGAATTTCGATATTATTAATGTAAATCTTCAATAACAGCAAATGCATCAACATGGTCTACATCCATCTATACAATCAAGCCGTGTTCTTATTGAAAAAGCACTACATCGTTGGCTTTCAAAACAAAAAGATGCCCTCGTAGTTTCTAATTTAGATAAATATGTCAACTTGCCATCAAAAAATTACAATCACCAAGAATTTAGCTATCAACAACAAACATAGGGAAAAAACAACTCACAACCACCGATGATATAAACCTCTAAACCCATATCAATAATAAAAACAGTGATGATAATAATATTAACTATATTATTCCTAACATAAAATTCAACACTTACCGAAAAGAAACTTAAATCAACCCACACCCACACCAACAATCAATACAACACTATCTACAACAAAAACAGAAACAACAATAAAATCATCCAGCATCAATAAAACGAAAACAAGAATCACAGTATTCGCAGAGTCAAGTATTAATCGGTCATTATCCTCATTTTCCAAAACATACAGAGGAATTATCCCGAAAAACTTCAATTCCAACGGAAATAGAAAGTAGAAAAGAAAATATTTTCCTCTTAAGTAATTTTCATTTCCAAACGGAATATCTGAAATCAGAAGCAGTAAAATGGAAAAGTTATCTGACATTATAGCAATGGATAAGAAACAAACAACGAAGCAGAGAGAAGAAATAAAAACAATAATAATACATGCTCATTGTTTGCCTACTGCTAGGCCATCACCAAATGGTTTGGCATGTGTACCTGCTAGACTAGATTTCGGTGATTGTTCTGAATTTTTCGATAAGTAGCTACCAGAACCAATTCCGGGACAGAAATGTAAACTAGGAAATCGACGCAATGATCCACCAACGCTGCGATCGCCACGACAACCACTACTGATTGTTACGAGAAAGGCATTATCTCCAAGCAATATTAATGTGCCACTAACTGGAGGATCCTTGCAAACATCACCATTTTGTAATAACTGTGAGAAAAATTATATAAAACAATATTCTTTCGATGCGCGCTGCTACCATTAGAAAACGAAAACAGAAAACAACAACAAGGAAGACAATCACCGATATGTAATCTATAGATAGAGAATCTTTGATGATAGTATCGCCCATGCAAAACTCTGCACCAGAACCAATGATAAGATCCCCATCAGTCATATCAAAGAATGGTATAACAAAAATATCTCATATCGCATTAGATCAGACAATTATATTTATTGAATACCGATAGCATTTCAAACGAATGAGGCAAAGATGCACGTTTGAAAGCATCAAGACTGATCAGAACTTTCTCGAAAATAGATATAAGGCATCAGAAAATGAAAGGGAAGAAAAACTGTATGTTATTTTTGCAGAACAGCAATGATCTGGTGTGTTATCGTTCATAAGGAATGCTATATTAAAAAAGTAATTGGAAGAAAAAAAGAAACGATCAAAGAATATTGGATCATCTTTAAATAGATCAAATGCAAGAAAAAGCACCACGAATAATCAAATGTAAGAATGTTAGTGTGTGTGTTAGTTTTCTTTTTACCCCCACATACACCATCAAAAAATGTCAATTATTGTGAAAAATTCTCAAATATTGAAAAATTTCGCTTCAAAAACTGTTTTTCATTGTTTCTCAATTCACAATATATTGAACGCGCAACCAAAAGTTCTCAAGCCAGGTCCATACGATGTATTAAAAATGCTTTTGAGTCTGAAACAGCATGCCAAGGTACAGGGCAATGCAGGGGTGCAACAAATCTTGAATGGATTTGGGATTTGTCAACAAATCTCTGAGATTTAGACTTGGATTTGGTTTTGGTTTCTGGATTTGGGGTATGCTTAGAGCTGAGTTCCTAGCTGTGGATTTCGTCTAAATTTGGATCACAGGATTGTTTTTATTAATGTTTTTCAGCTTAGATTTGGGATTCGGGATTGGAGATACGTTTGGGGTTTGGACTTGGACTTCGATTTGGGTTTAGGTTTGGGTCTTACTTTTGGATTTGGGATTTTTTTTCGATCTAACATCAGTCAAATTTTGTAGTCGTGCTACATTGAAACTAAATCTCAATACCAAATCCAAATCCCAAACCCAAATCCTACCCAAATCCTAACCATAATGATACAGACCAAATCCAAATCTAAGACACAAATCCAAATCTAAATAGTTTTATATCAACCTATAAGACTTCATGCTCTTCTCTCCCTTCTGAGACTTTATATTGAAAATTCTCATCAGCTTTGGATAATTTAAGACCAAACCCAAGCCCAAATCCAAATCTCAGTCGAGAAAAAATCCAAATCTATTTGCACCAAATCCCAAGCAGTGTTTCCAATAGAAATCTAAAACAAAATGTACATGTACACTTTACTGATATGAACAAAGTGTACGTTTACAGTTTGTTTTTAGCAAAAAAGTGTACAAAGCGTACTGAAGCCAATTTTTTTGATCTAAAAAATAAAAGTATTGTTCGTTTTGCAGTGATGAATATAGACTAAACTTTAGAAAGCAATTAGCAGGGACAAGAGGACAGTGCAAGAGATATAAGGGTCACCTACTTGAAAAATATTTGGCTAAGGCTTTCTCGGAGTTTTCAATCAACGGTATTTCTTCATTTTTATTACAGCACCGTCACTGTCACGTTATGTTGTCTATGTGAATCACACCAATCAGTGCGCAAATGTGATTGAAATGAAGAACAATGTAGCTATGCCTCTGATTCCGACCCCTTTGCGTCCACAAGCAAATAAATGACAAGTATACATACTGTTTTAAAATCTGACACAATATTTTCAAAAATATGTGAAGAAAATGAGTTTGAACAACAAAAATAATTCAAAGGTCATAGTCTAATATCTTATACAGTGGGCAAAGTTCTAGAATCAAAGTGTAAATAGTTTTTGCAAAGTGTACACAGTACATTTTGGTTTTTAGAGCAAGGTGTAAATCAGAATTAGCAGATGTTCTGTACATTTTACTTCTGCTTGGTACACCTGCTATTGGAAACACTGATCCCAAGGCCTTGGGTTTGTTGTACCCCTAGGGCACTGCAGAGCCCTTTTTTTCAAAAACCGTTCTTTACGGCTATATAACAAGAGATCTCTATTGAAAATTCCTCCCATTTCTCATTTAAAGCATTTTTGAAGTAATAGAACTTGTGATTCTTGTTTTTCGCTGAAAAAGGAAGAATTTAAAAATAGCAAAACTCAGTACTGCCCTCCATATGGACATGCTTTTTCTAACAAGAACATTAAATTTGGGTTGCTAAATTCCCTATTTTTGATCCTTGTCAGGTCATTATCTCAGCCAAAGATTATGATAGAGGGTTGAAAAGTTTACCATAGGTTTTTCATAGCAAGTCTAACATATCCTGTAAGTTTCATACAATTTGAACGTTCCTGGGCAACGATAGATATTTGTGTGAGAGGGCTATAGAAAAATCAAGTTGAAAAGACATTTTGAGTATTGTTCCCTGTTTAATTTTTATTATAAAAAACTAAAAGAAAAGGTTGAACTATGATAGCCTAATTTTTTCACTAGATTGCTCCCTTTCAAACAAAAAAGAACTCAGATTGCTCTGATGTTTGGATGTCACGACATGACTGTCGAAACTTGTTCAGGGAGCTTTGCATCACATATTATGTTTATAGATACCTAGGTGAATGAATCCCATACCGAATCCGATCGGATCCGATCGGATCCTACGATCTGATGAAATCTTATGGGAATCCGGGTTGTGGAAACAGTAACGGATCCGACGGAAGAAACCTATTTTCTTATTTGAGTACGAATTAGCATTTAAACCCAACGGTAGAGGCCTGTCTGATCGCACGATGAAATCCAATTGGATTCCGATAGTAGGATTCGATAAAATCCAACACTTGGGATCCGAATCAGGAATCGCAACCGGAATCCGATGGGAATTCGTCGGATAAGAGAAACTCCGATAGAAACATGATCGGATCCAATGGTCGGAATGATTCTCCTTGGTAGTGAATTTAACTTTTACTAATTTATCTTAAATGCAATATATTCGATAACATAACTAAATTGTAGGTTAAAAGATATCACATCGTTAATAATTCCCGCCCAGTGATAATGAAGACACAAGTTTAATGAGAAAAATTTCAAGCACTGGAAACATTCTTGAGTTTGAAATATCAAAATATATATTTTTCAAAATATTTTTTATGCACGAAAACTCGCATTTCTTTTCCAAGTTTTGCTTTTTAACGATCATTTATACTATTCAAAAATATTGATGAAAATTATCATACTGAAAAATGAAAAGACGCTCAAGGATTTCAAAAACTTTACTCAAAAAAGAATTAAACTTGCAGGATTGAAATCTGTTTTTGTTATCTATAGTTTGTCTAAGTAGTTAATCACGCGAAAGAGAAGAGTGGTTGGATCCTGGTAAAATAAGGGCAGTAATCTTATCGGCTTTTCATGTCTAAATGAAGCGAGCATAATTTCGTAAGTTTACGTGTTTGGCTCTCTTCTTTTCATGTTCGGAAGAGTGAACCAGATTTGGTTCACTCTTCCGACGACCGCTTCTCTCGACTTAAACGGTCTCACACATATCGATGATAACTCATCAGATACGCCTATAAGAAAAATGGGAACAAGAATAACCGTCATGTGGATTATAATAGTCGACGAAACCTCTTGGTTAGCTATTTTAAAAATGTGACACCTAGTGACGTCTACTGTAAGTAATCTATGCATTAGAACATTTCGGTTTTTTGCTTCTGCTTCAGCCGATTAGTAATACTACCAGTCATGTATATTGACATTTTAAAACACAGGGACAAAACCTAAACGCAAAAATACTATCATTTGATTTTTCCGATTAACAATAACTCAATATTGTATTCGTTCTTGTATAAATAGGTATTGAAAACATTCGGGTTCACTACAGAATGCCATCGTTGTCTTCCAGATACATAATCCATTTTGAGTTGCTTACTTCTTGAACATGAAAGTAACTTATTACATTTGACATATTGTCACAAAATGTTCGGATACAAAAGTTTGTACCGCGTCTTTTTATTTGATGCTTTTCTTTTTTTGTATTATTTTGATTCTTTTATCAAGCTAACACGTGTAACATATATTTTCCTGCATTTTTTCTTGCTCCCAGGTGATTAAATCCAATGTCGGATCCGACAATCCGACAGAATCCGATCGGATTCCGGGTTATGGAATCAGCATCGGATCTGATGGAAGAAACCTATTTTCTTATTTGAGTACGAATTAGCATTTAAACCCAACAGTAGAGGCCTGTCAGATCGCACGATGAAATCCAATCGGATTCCGATAGTAGGATTCGATAAAATCCAACACTAGGGATCCGAATCAGGAATCGCAACCGGAATCCGATGGGAATTCGTCGGATAAGAGAAACTCCGATAGAAACATGATCGGATCCAATGGTCGGAATGATTCTCCTGGGCTTATGTATTTTCCCTAATTATTCCTGTTTTTACGTAATACGAGTGTTGGAAATTCCTCAGCCCTTCACATGTATATTTACGCACTGATTTATCAATCACTTTGTGTGACTTTTTCTGACTTCATTTTCTGCATCATTATTTTGTAAGTTTTTCGTTGCAGAATGTATTCTAAAACTACCGGAAAGATATAATGACGAAATCATACTGTTAAAAGCTCTTATTAGTATAGACTTTTTTGATTAGCATCAAGGAACTTTTGAACAGTGATACAAAGTTTAAGAAGAAACAAAGAGTATTGAAAACTAAATCACATGTCATCATTTAATATTTTTGGATACGTAGTTTCTAAATCGATAGCAGCTCACCATGAATGTTCTAAGACAATTGGGATCTGCTTTTTTTAAAGAAGATTCCATCTAATTATTAATAGAAATACGTAAATTTATCGTAAACTTTCCTAAAAATAATGACATTACCATCATAGACGTTTTTGAGAAAATTAAAAAAATGAGCAGCTTTTTTACATGAGCACAATAGTTGAAAGATCTTCGTGCTTTTTTATGAAGATTTTTCGTTGTTTATCAAATACTGAGATGCCGTTTAAGATATCACCAATGTCAATGGTTAGAGAAGATTGCGAAAGAGCATATTTTGAAAGCTGATAGCTTTCTTTAAAACAGGTTTCAGTGTTTAGATTCCTTTGCATTATTTTATATAGTTTGATTATACTTTCGGAAAATTGCGTATAATCTTGGAAATCGTTTTTTCGACGATGATAAAGAACCATTCAATAATGGTTTAGCTATCATAAAGATCGACGCGCTATGCTATGTTTACTTGTCTGCATAGCAAGATAGATCAATACACATTTGACTATTGCTCTTGTCAATATTGGTCTAATGAGTCTGAATACGTTTAATTGAGTTAAGCTCTATGGATTTTTGTCAATTCTAGAATAAGATTATTGCCACCATCTTCATTTCACATACATTATCCTCCCAATTATCCCAATGTCATGTACTTGTTGTTTTTTTTTCTTTTTACGCAATTTTTGGGCATCACTTGCATAAATCTTGGTCCAACACGTGGTTACTATTAAAAGGTAGTAAATTGCACTGAAAAAGAAAGACTCATTATTGGATTGATACTGTGATAATATGATGCATTAAAAAAAGCAGTATTTAGTTTTCTCTCTTATTCAGATTTCTAATTATAAGAAAAAGACAATAATAAGATGTCCTGGTTGGATTTGGTGCCAGTAATATCTCAGATCAAAGCCCTGACTCAAGCTGCAATTGGTGATAGAGAAGGTGCGGAGCGCACTACGGAAAGATTCGTTACTAAAACTCCAATTGTTTCCCACTTGATTGGTGCGGTCGCAGAAGTCTGTGACGAGGATGAGCTGGCGAAGAAATGTCGGAATGGTGGCAACAACAGTTTGAATGCGCTGCCAGTGGTCGGACATTTCAAAGGATTGCTTCATTACGCCTTTCTTGATATTGAAGGTGGCAATCGGGCCATGAAAAGTGCCACTAGTACTTCACTGAACATGATGGATTCCGTTCCAGTCGTCGGACATGCCAAAGGTCTGGTACATTACGCTTTTGGTGACAAAGCGGGATGTCACCGTGCCATGCTATCAGCTACTCGCACAACAACAGTCTGGGGAGCTGGTGCAGGTGGGTTTCTGTTATTTGGTCCTGTTGGAGCTGTTGGTGTTGCCACGGTAGCTGGTGCTGACTGGGATTTGTATACTGCTATTGCAACAGATCACAAAGAAATGAACGGAATCTGTAAGATAATCGAAAACCCAACCAAAGTAGATTCGTATTTCGATGCTGGTTTGAGCGTGGCTGGTGATGCATTGACGGGCTATGCTGGCGGTAAATTTGCTGAACGGATGATCAGGTCCTCGGAAATACGGGCAGCCGAAAATTTGAAGGCTAGTCGTAAGAAGATGGGCTTCAATGAGAACCAGAGCGTCGCTCCGAAAAAACCTGCAGAAGTCTATTGTGAAGTCGAGGATATGAGCACCGGAAAAACTCACGTAGGTGTGAACAAGCGTGTGCGCAAAATTTATAACGAAACGTCTGGAAGCCCCAATGAGTTTTTGAGAGAAAATCCTAACATTAAACAACGCCTTTCTCAACGTCATCCGTCCAGTTGTGCCGAAGCTCAAGCGATGCACAAAGTAGTCGTGGACAGGGGTGCACTTGGTATGGGCAAATCCACTGTTAATACTCGTATCAGTACAGTAGAATTCAAACCGAATTATGGCATCTACACCAAACCACGCTGCGATAATTGCATGGCATACAAAGATGTTGTGGGACGTGTTACTACTGATGGAATGGTCAGTTAGTGTTATTTTTAAGAGCCGGTTTTTATTTGCTAATATTTATTATTCATACAATGATCATTTTCTCTTAATTCTAGCCACATCGTGTTGCAGGAGCTTACGAATACGCTACACGGGGTGGAGTTGCGATGGGTGCAGCGACGGTTTTAGCAACCAGAGCTGGAAAATCAGCAAAATTTGTCAGTCAGTAATGACACAAGCAAATAAATTCAATTAATCTGGAGCAAACCGAAACCTTTCTTTTAACTTTGATCTCTCTGCTCCCATAGAATTTCGTCGTTTTATATATTTCGGTTTGCACTCCTATTAACCAATTTTCCGGTCCAAAATATCTGTTTTTCTAAAATATTTTCCTTATTTCTATCAAATATAAATGATAAAATCTATTTGAAAACGATTGATCAATCTACGTTTGTTATGGTGCATCGTCTTTCATCATGAATGATCCGATTGTATCCATTAAGTTCACTATGAACAAAAGTCTTTCAATTATAACTGACGTAAAAATAGCATTTCAAAAATTTACCGTGCTCTAGCTTTTTTCTCAAGTTATGTTGACAAAAATGCTCAAATATGTTTGAATAAGGATGGTGAAAGTACGATTTGTAAAGCTTGAAAATGATGATAACCTACCACAAGTCTGAATTTCAAAAATCAAAAAGAAAACATGCCACAGCTGAAAAAGAATATTTGACATCCGCAATAATCATCTAGTAGAATCCGTGAGAAAGACTCAATAAAGTACAAGAGGAGAATTTTGTTGTGATAATTTATTGGTTAGCACATCTGATGAAAAGGCCTTAAGACAAAATAGTGGCAATGTGGTCGAACTAAACTTTATCCAGTTGCACTGTAATTATAATTTCAACGAGACTGCAATGGATTCATTTTTTCAAATCATAAAGAGAAAACCTATATAAATGATATCAGCGAGCTTTTAGTTGTCCTACTTAAAATTCACAAGATTAAAGAAACTCATTCATCAGAAATCAAAAAATGAATTCGCTTTTCATACGGAACGACGATTGAGATTCACATTAGAAATAGTTCGATCTTCGACAGAAAAGTCTTAAATTCAATCGATTTGGTTCCCTGTCCTGAGTATTAATTTTCATTATGTTCATCTAGTTTATAAATAAGTACCTTCGATATTTACGATCGATTATAATTATAAATGGTGAAAGATTTTATTTGAGTTTGAATGAGCACTTAATGGATTCAAGTATTTAATCGAATCTCTTCCCTAGTCGGACATCTTGTAAGCAAGATCTTGGCTAAGATCTTGGGTACAGATAAGTGAACAGATCTTGAAAATTTAGGTACAAGATAATACGATTATCTTGTGCCAAGATCTTATTACAGATCTTGGGTACAGATGTGAAATATCTTAGGTCCGAATCCATAATATCTTGGATATGTACTACGATAAAACGTGCTGCATGTATCAAGATTTGCGACAGTATGTACATCACATTCTGAAAACGGGGTTCAAACCTATCGTGCAGCGCAGTTTTTATTTTTTCTGTAAAAATGTATTATGATATTTTTTTTAATTATTTTAAATTTATATATTCTCTCCCAAACAATTCAAGCTAGTCAAATCTTGGGACTTGACTAGCTTTGCATTGGGCGGATCTCCGTGAGACCGCATCAGGGCAATCCTCTCCCAATCATCGATCGAGATCCGCATATTCTCGAATAAGTAATAATCGAGAAAAAGTATTGAAAAAAGTATTTTGAAAATGTATGTTTCCTA
The DNA here is from genome assembly GCA_900239685.1 of Rotaria macrura. Lineage (NCBI taxonomy): Eukaryota > Metazoa > Rotifera > Eurotatoria > Philodinida > Philodinidae > Rotaria > Rotaria macrura. Next base: position 45,991 of record OENT01000342.1, read on the forward strand.
CGGTCAATCGTGTTGTTTATATACGACTGCATATGCATAACAGAACGGTGAATGACTATTACCAGCATCTAAATATACGTATGATGTTACTTTATGTTTACTCAAGATCTTGTGAGAAGATAATAGTATTTGATATCTTGCCCATGATCTTACCAAGATCTTATGTACAGATATATCTGATACAAACAAGATATATACACACAAATTATCTTTCCAAGATCTTGATAAGATCTTGCTTACTCATCCTAAGATTTCAAGATCTTGCTTACAAGATGTTCGACTAGGGTTGGTGGATTCTGCCTCTCGAAGTATATTCTAAGTCTACAGATAGTTTAGAAAGTTGCGATTTAATTTTATTTCATGACTTCCTTAAAGTAGAATCCAATTTGACGAGTTTAAATCAAGACTCACGTAAGCTATTATGAATAATGTCTAGCATGACTATGCTAAACTCTATGTGTCTAGTGTGATGATGTGATAGTTCAAAATCCGTCGGAATAGAAAGTTGATTTGATTTGATAAAAATTTGAAAAATCCTTTACAGACTACACCATCATCTAACAAGACTTTCAGTTGCATTTCCCCATGTGCTTCATTAATTAGAATCGAAATGAATTCTCATTCTTTGAAGGTGATTGGCAAATTATTAGCCTTACTATAAAGCTCCCATATATGTCCTTCACATATGACTGAGTTTCTTTCCAATGTTTCTTATTGAAAAAAATTTAATTAGACAAGATTAACTTCCGTTGCCATCACACTGTTCACAGCATGTGTGTTGACTCAAGATTAAAAATATAAAGATGCATAATTAGTGAAACATCTTTTTTAATTACATCGACGTAGTATTGTTTCAAAATGAAGTTCAACAATACTTTTTTAAAATAGATAAAAATTGAAGACGAATAGATAGTTGAAATTTATTACAAGGTGGTTTCTGTCAATGATCCATTCATGATTAATAGCTTTATGAGAATATAATAAAGTAAGTTACCGGCTTTTTCAAAAATTCGTATAAATGTTTTTAAAAGAATAGCATATTTCATTTGTCTCCACTTTAACGTATGATCGGCTTCACATTTGTCGTATCTATTTGACAGATTATACGGAAAAACATGCTGCCTACGGCAGTTTTGATCACGTGGCATCATAGTCAATTTTTAGATCCCAATTTATCAATGATTTAGGCAAGTTTCTTTATGCAATAGTAGAAATTCATGAAATCTTGAAGTAAGACTTTGAATTCGATACTAATTTTTGTGTACTCAAAAAGTGAGTACACTCTAGAATCGGTCAGTGTGTCCGGCCGGCCGATAACACGATAAATCTTTACAAAGACATTCGATTGAGCTAAAATTTTGTGCACAGAACTGTCTGATGAATATTTCGTCGAGTTCGAAGATGAGAAGGATCCAGCAAGAAATGGTTGAGTTATAGAAAAAATTGTCATTTTTCACCAAACAATCCCTGAAGTTGCGGTACAGGGATTTTTTCAAAAAAACCTTTTTTCTCAGAATTATCCACAACTTATGTAAAATGACTCAGTTTTTAACGCTGATTCCGAATCTGATATTAGTTTTGAACCAAATCGCAGCTTTCTAACAAAACATTGGCTGCAAAAAAGTCTCAAATGCACAAAAACTGCATCTAGAAACGAAATTGCCTAGATATGTTTGAGATGATCAGTAGTTTTGGAGTTTCCCAAAAAGGTTCACCTCGATACTTCATCCATGCACACATTCTAGAATGACTGATTTGTCTCATTCACTTTTTGAAGTACACATAACTCTCGGACAGAAGTCCGAAGTTTTCACATTTATTAGGTTTTGTAGTGTGGGCAACATATTTTCTCAGTCTACTTATCATATTGGTATTTGATTTTTCATTCTTTCAATCTGTTGGTATTATCGCTATAATTGACTGATAGATAATATTTGTAGAAATTTTTGTCATCCTCAATCTACTGTCTAATTAGAAAATAAGATGAAAACGAACGGAAATATCAATTCGGCTATCAGTTTTTCTAATATCTCAAATATTTTATCCGAAAACTCTACGAATGATGACTTCTAATTGCTTTTATTCAATATTATCAACATCTTACATTCACAAAATTATTGTACTGTTTTTATAACCTTCAGCTGTCAAATGTGTACCGTTTCAATGCACTCTATTGTCATGATCCTAATTTATTGCCTACAACGTACTTTTTATCAAATACGATTAAACTAAGCCAGCGTATAGATTAGTATATTGTTACACAAAGTTTTTCTCATTGAAAAAAAACAGAAGAAATTAATTTCAAATGCACTCGGCCTTCGCACGGAGTTTAATTACCGTAATGAATCTAAGACGACTCCTTTCTCGCTTAGACTTACTTCGAGAAAGTTAAAAGAAACTATTCGAATCATAAAATGACTTCCTACTTTGAATATTATCTGAAAATGAATCTATGAACCGCTTTTGATGATACAAGTAACTTATGAAAAATCGTTCATGATTATTCTTAAACCACCAAATATTATTTAAATCAGAGAGAGTACAACAGAAAAACCTGTGGCTTCGCATGCATTATATTCCCGGAAAACTTCTAAAAGACTTCTTGTAGGTAAAAAAAGGAGTAAAAATTGCACAAGAATGTTGTCGTACGAAACGTATAAAGATGATATCAATGTGTGAAAACTTGGTAGCTATAGAACAAACTCGACAATATCGATTGAATTTCTAATATTCGAAGGTAGTGATTTATGAATATCAGACTCTTGGAAAATTCAGTGTATACGCGATAAAACTAGTTATAACCCGTGAAGTCATTGAAATATCACACAGTGATAGTCATCATTCGAGTGATACTTTCTTTGCTGTTGCATAGGTCAAATAGAATTTGCATGTTAAGCTAGATCAATAAATATTTTTGAAACAATGAAAATAAGATACAGGAATGGTGCATTGCTATTTATGATTAATTAGTAATTCTACGTGAGTAATGAATCTTGATTTAATATTGAAATTCATTGACTATTTCTAATGCTTGATTACATACAATCTATGAAATTTGAAGATAGTGCAGAGCTCTTACAAAATTACTATTGTTTTTCTTCGAAATTCTTATTTTTAGTCCATTGATACTCTTGACAATGGAACATGATGAATCAGAAAGTTTGTATGAGAATTATCATAAGAAAAAAAGTTTTGCCAGATTGATAAAATGATTTGTATTGAAAAACTCTATTGATGCATAAATTTCACTGATTGATCAAGTCAATAAGAAAAATCTGTCGCAAAGACTGTTTCAGTGTTTCTCTGTATTTGAACTTGATGATGTGAAAGAATAATTTATTTTGGATGCACTATTTTTATACGTTTCATTCTTCTAGCGTAGTTCATTCAGCAAAAAAGAAGAAAGATCTAGAGGATAATCAGATATTTATCCGCTAAGAAGTATGTCTCGACATTTTTCTTCAAGTTTATGTGTATACAGGTACGTTAATGGACATGAAAAGAAAATTAAGAAGCTTGCCGACACGTCATTTTTCTACTGTTACTCCCGTTTCTAAAGTCTTTCCAAAAGTTTCCGTTTCCGATTTGATTGACAAAAGGTGTGTAGACATACAATGCTCCCGTTTGATCACAAACCGTAGTTTGCAAAAATCCTCTCATGCATGTGATGTCTAAGCTGTATGATTTATAAAAGAAAGGATTTAAAATATACTCTTGATTTTTGTTGAAAAATCGAAATTCTTGCAAAAACCATAGATCGTTTTCTTATTCAAAAAAATCCAATCAAATTCAAATATTGAATATATATATACATATATATATCTCGTACAGCAGACAATATTTTTGGTCTCTTTTTTTTACACGTACTATTGATCAACTAATTCCCATTCAATAAAAAAATATTTTTTTATTTATTCATCCCACATCATTGCACTTTAATGATGTTGTCCTTTTTCTTCTGCATCGCAAAGTATTATGATGTGTATACAAATGGGAAAAAATGTCATCTAAGTCTTATGTTGTGCTGTTTGGCACCAAAATATTATGCATGAATCACCACAAATTTTCTTATTCTCCTCTTGATTTTTCAATTATGATAAATCATTTTCTTGCCTTTCTGTAGGTATACATCTTTTTCTCTGTTCGAATAAACTGAAAACAAAAATAGGGAATACTCGACGACTAAAATGAGGAAAGAAACAAAAATATATGTTGAGCAGCCGGCACGTTGACATAACAACATTTCTTTTTTTTATCTTCTCTTATCCTTCTTTTTTCTTCGTTTCTGTTTACGTCGATTCAGTAATTGTTTTTTCTAACTATATGTTGCATGATGAATAGACTAACTAAGTTAAATATTATTATTCTATTTGTCATTAATTTAATACATATATCATATTCAACCACATACAGTTGTTCATCGAATAGTTCTTGTGGATGTTCAGCGAATGCAGCCATCGTGACAAAAATTGTTGGTGGTGAACAAGCTGGAAGTAACACATGGGGATGGGCTGCATCGCTTCGTTATACATCGACTGGTTCACATTTTTGTGGTGGCTCAATAATAACTACTTCACATATTCTAACAGCTGCCCATTGCACTGTACAGTTAGCATCGTCTGCCTCTGTTATTGTCTATGTTGGATCAGTATATTTGTCTTCAGCAACTCAAATTCGTAGTGTTTCTAAAATATATGTTCATCCAAATTATTCTTCAACCACTTATGTAAATGATATTTCCATACTTAAACTATCGTCACCATTGAATCTTGATCAATCTGTTGATATTGTTTGTTTACCTAATGTGTCGTCAAGTGTACTTAACAATCAAGAATATCCATCAGTGAATACTAGTGTAATGTTAAGTCATAGTCTTCTATTCTTTTCTGAAACTCGAATTCATTTCTCTTGTACAGCTTGTTGCTATTGGCTGGGGTTATACATCGGAGGGAAGTAGTGCAGTATCTCCAACACTTCAGCAAGTGACAATTCAAGCAGTGGCTGCTAGTAGCACCTATTGCCAAAATGTACAGATTGTTGATTCATCAAAACAATTTTGTGCCGGAATTATGCCCGGTGGTGGTAAAGGTAAGCTATTATTATGCATTTTGATATTCATCATAGAATAGTCTTCTTTGATTACTTTTCTTAGATACATGTCAAGGTGATAGTGGCGGGCCATTATTAATGTTTACTTCAGCCTACGTTTGGCAAGAAGTCGGCATAACTTCCAGTGGTTATGGATGTGCAAGAGCCAATTATCCCGGTATTTACACACGAGTTGCAGCATATAAATCATGGATTAATGATGCCATTAATAGTGCAAATCAGATGACATCTATATCTTGTGCAATATTAATTCCAGTTATTCTTCTGATAATAGCATTCATTAGTAATACAAATTAATGAGCATTGTCTTTCAACTGAAGATGTTCACCTGTAATTGTTAGCATAATTGTATGTACGATTGTATATTTTTTTCTTGTCAAATGATATCTATCAATATAATATTTCAAGTTTTAATGTATATTTTATCGGTTCGATGTGAATAATTAGTCGATATTTATGAAGTTGAAAACTGATTTTTTTCAATACATGCTTTTTTTTATCGTCTATTCATCGCACCAAAGTCATTAGTCGAAAATCAATCAGCAATGTTGATAAACATATACGATGACTAGGAAATTATTAATCTATACGGTCCCATTCTCTCTTAAAAAAATAACAAGTTTTTCTGTATAATAAAGTGATATACACGAAAGGAAAGTTCGACATCTGATCTTTCACCAACGACATAATTAATAAAAGCAAGAGGTACTTGTTTGTTTTTTGTTTCTATTTGCACTGTTTTGATCGTACATCATAAAATTCTCGGAAGATCTGTATCGCAGCCGATGTTATATATTTTTTGTTTGAAAGTAGGTTTCATGATACAAGACATGACAGAAGTCCTTTCATTCTGATTCTACTGCATTATTCAAATGGAAAACAATTTCTTTGTAGAAAGCTAATCTAAGAAATAAAAAGTTTTAATACGTTCTTTCATATAAAGAGAAAATTTCATTGTGTCACAGTCGAATTTCTAAAGACCATCTATCATGTTAGCAGATGATTTACCTAATATCTTTTGTTGAAAATGATACAAAAACTGATGTTGTTATTCTACGTATCTATGATATTCTGAAAATTTGATGTCAGATAGGCAAACGATATGTATAAAAGAAAATAAAGGACTTATCGTAAATATTCATATCGAATTCTCATAATAATTTTTGAATCAGTGATTCTTAGCAGAGTTGACCATAAGTTATTTACAATATCTCTTCAAATTCATTGCCAGACACATGCTTAATTTGCTGCAAATGTAGAATTTATTTCAATTGTTCTATTTGTAAATTCTTGCAAGTATGATTTAGTCAATACGAAAACCTGATGTACGAAATGAACTACGACATGGATTCAATTAGATTGAAGATTTATTGCATAAATATAGACTGACTATTGTAACTGATACATTCCGTGAATGATGAATGTAATGATTATATTCTCTCTCAGTTAGTTATATTGTTTATAAAAACGCTTTTAAAAGTCAATTTTTGTTTTTGATACAAATAAAAATGTGTTTCGTACAGACATAACTCTATGAGTCAGTGACATTTGATTCAACAAGTTGTGAAAATAAAGCAAGTACCTGTTATTTTTCTCACTGTCCTAGATATGAGATTCATCTAGAAATATGAAATAAAAAAGAAAATTACTATTTTGTTTTATATAGGATGAAAAATAGGTCCCATTTCAGTTTTCTGACATCGATGACTACTAAGTTTTGAACTAATCACATTCTATTCATAAATTCTTGTTGTTTGTACAATCGAAAACCTAATGTACTTAAATGGTGAATTTTTATCATGGAACATCGTCCGTAGGGTATTATGATCAAACAATGATTGATGGTTTTTAAAATGAATCATTTGATAATCAATGTTGCAGAAAGTGTAAGAACTTGATAGATAGCTATCAAAAAATTCTCTAAGCATGTTTATAGAAATGCCAAGGTTAAATTTATGCTGCTGCTCTCTATCAACTACACAGTGATAAACATTGATCAGAAAATCATAGCATACATATGTGAATGATTTGAACGTTGTCACATTGTTTATTCAATTGTAGACAAAGCTAAATCTTCGGAAAATAATCATTGCGTTTACATTTGATTTTGTGAATGTCGTTCATGGTAAATGCATCTGAAAACACTCGCATGAAGTAAAAAGAAAAGGAAATAAGAATTCTAGTTCACTGATTTGTCTAAGCTCCATGAATATTGAAAACATATTAACCCATACGTTGCCATATGTGTTCTTTTGGATATTTTCATCAGAAACGTGTTCAACGTAAATTTATAGTTTGAAAAACTAGCCTCAAGTCATGTGCATCTGTGTATTCCGTTATGACCAGACGTTATTACGTGTATGTATTGACTAATCGTTCTCGAGAGAAAGAAAAAACAACTAAGACTGACATGAAACTCTTACGATTACAAAGCAAGCAGAATGGATTGTCAGCAATGGTTTCGAAAATGCGTTCTATTATGATGCAGAAAACAATAATTCCAACAAGTCTTTCTTTATGATATGTATAAGATGCCATGAAGAATTGGATAGTTTTTCAATTTAACTTTTAAATTGTAGTAATTTTGAGATTTAGATGAATTCTTTTCAAAATTGAGCCTGTTGTTGAAAACTGTCACCGGAAACAGTACAGAATAAATTTGAACGGTTATTTAGTAAGATTCTGACTTGTCATGCTACTCATTTTAAATTTAAAACAAAACCATACATCACCAAATTTATTTCTATCTTATTGATACATGCAAAAAAACAATCATAAAAGATAGAAGAATGAAAAATCTATTTATATAAATCAATGAAACTGAGTTTCGAACAATAAAGTTTCTTTTAATACACGATGTTTCATTTCTTAAAATGCAAACTATATATTTTTCGTATGTTGACACTCGTGTATAAACACCAGGATAATCAGGTGAAGCACATCCGATTCCATAACTTGTAATACCGACAAGATACCATTGTTGATCAGAAAACATCATTAACGGACCACCACTATCACCTTGACATGTATCTAATTAAAAATGTAAAAGAGAAATAAACTATAGTAGAGCAGTAGAAATAAAATTTTCTTATCAAAATACCTTTTCCACCACCATCAACACCGGCACATAGTTGATCATGTTCATTATGAATTACTGCATAACATGTCGATACTGTACTAGAAATCGTTTGTAAAGTCACTTGTTGTAATGTATTCGATGGAGTTTTATCAATGTTTGATAATACGCCCCAACCAATAGCAACAACGACATTATCATTTGGTGGGTACGGAGCTAGCGAAGGTGGTAAACAAATTAAAGCTAATGCTTGATCATTCATATTAAATGGTGATGATACATGTATGATAGCTAGATCATTAGCATAGGTCGTTGAATCATAATTTAGATGAATAAAAATTTCTGAAACAGATCGTTGTTGATTAACAATTGATAAATCATTCGAACCAGCTGTAATACTAAGACTTGATATTGTGTTTGATGAAACAACACAATGTGCAGCAGTTAGAACTAAATCGGAAGCAATTAATGATCCACCACACATATGTCTATTTCGAACACGTATCGATACAGCCCAACCCCAACTATCTTTCGTAGCTTCTTCACCACCAATAATCTTCGTTATAATAGGTGAATTAAATGAGCAACCACAAGTTAAATTTGACCCACATGAATATACTACATTTGTCGAAATAGTTTTTATTAAAAAATAACTCAAAAAATAGATTACTAACATTTTACTAACGTTGCTGTCAATAGCTTCTTACTTCAGACAAAAATGACATTCGATATAAAAGAAAATATTTGATGAAAAACTTTGTCTTCTTCAAACAATGCCTAGCAAGATTTAGAAAACGAAAAGAAAATGTAATTAGTAACCAAATAACATTCATTCGATACTTAATATATATATATATATATATGTATAGAAAACAAATATTTTTTGGTTAACAATACGTGTTTATGAAATACAAAAATGTATCGAAGTCAAAAAATGTATCTAAATTGTCATATTTTAAGAGAATGAATTCCCCAATCTGAAAGATGACATGGATATTTAAAGAGGTTACCTCTTGCCCACAAGTTACATACAGCAATTATCGAGTATTAACATAAAGATTTTAATATGAAGACATAAATAGTTCACAAGATAGTATTCAATGAATGCTTCATGTTTAGTAGCTTTGAATATAGGAGTGTAATTCGGTTCTCGAAGAAGAGGAAGGGATTGTTATATGATTATTGGATTCAGGGCTGCCATTTCTTATTTTTCAAATGGGGTTTATGAAAGTCCAAATGGCGTATATTCCTTTTTAGAATGGGGTACATCGTTGGGATACATTATCTGTCCCCCTAAAATCGAGGATATGATTGAGAAAACCGATGAAATTCAACTTCTTTCGTAGAAAACAACTCGATTTTTCAATATTTTTATAATTGGACTAGCTTTATTCTTCGTTTTCTCTCAAAAAATATTATACTAGTTAATTTATAAGTTTAGCTAGTTTGACTTGAAAACTGAGAGATTCTTTGTCTGTTGTTGCTTCTGAACCATCA